>VZTN01013655.1:38766-107449 GCA_013400515.1 Erpornis zantholeuca | reverse complement strand
TGTGCCATTCCATAGCCCAGTGCTGTTTCATAGCCCAGTGACACTCCATAGCCCTGTGACACTCCATAGCCCAGCTGNCCACAGCCCAGTGACACTCCACAGCCCAGTGCCACTCCATAGCCCAGTGACACTCCATAGCCCTGTGACACTCCATAGCCCAGCTGGGCCTCTTCCTGGGCTTGTAGAACAAGCATCTGTCCCTTGCAAATCTCCCCATGGCTCCTGCCACATGGAGAGAGCAACACAACAGAGAAATCTTTAAAAGCATCCATACAAACATTTCCTGAATATCCAGGGCCAAGGATTATGATGCCACGTACTCTCTTGATTTGCAATTCTATAATTACAAGAAAAATCACAGAATTTCAAACATGTTTTTAGTATAAGAAGAGGATTTTCATGCTGAATGTGGTATATTTATACCAGCATTACCATTGATGATGGTTATTAGACTACTATCTATATAGTCACTGTGTGTATTTTTTGATCTTTTAAATTCTATCCTGTTTCTAGATAAAAATTCACAGCACTAACTCTATGCATAAAGACTGAAAATTTGTTGCAATTTGCAGCCATGATGGTCTGGACTTCTAAGCTGTGGAAAGCCTGGTTACTGTTTCAATGCCTTACTTTCGACAGCTTAGTTAATACTGGATTCCAAGGGAAAAGCAAACATTGATTATTAATTGAAAAATCAAGATTGGAATTCCAGTTGCGGAGTGACACATTTGATAAATGGTAAAACTATGACTGACTGAAAAATTTTACTTGAATTGGAATTAAAAGTCTAATTTATTTCTTTAATCTTATCTGCATAAAGCAATCAAGACACTATTTTGTATAGCAATTACAGCTGACAGAGGAAGAAACAGTTAATATTTACCATTTTTCTCCTTGCTTCCCATTTCTCAGAGACAAAACTGAAAGAAGTAGTATAATAGGGTTTTTTAAAAGGGGAGCAGACAGAGAAAAAAGTTAATAGCTTGGATAATAATTTAGACATGACTTAGCAATAATTGAGGGATATATTTGGAGAAGAAATATGCATCCCTATTCCCACATATTCCATGAGAAAGCAAATTTGATAGCAATATTCATTTGAGGAAATATCCTTTTTCAATGAAAAAAGAAAAGTTAAATTCATTAAGTCTTCTACTATAGGCAAGGAAGGTACCTCAAGACTTCAGGTGGTCATAAAATCCATCTCCCTCAACAGGACAGGATAAGTTACACTAAAATGATTTCTGACAGCTGTTTCCTTAATCTGTTCTTATGTGCAAAAGGCTGCAGCATCCTGGGGTGACATATCCAAGTGCTCAACTATTGTTGCAGTGAGAAAAGTGGTTTTGGTTGCCTCTCTTCCCTGATGTCCACTCTAAAGCTCTCTCACTGAAAAGAGTCACATTACTTCATGTCCTATCCCCTATCCTGATCTGCAATGGACATGGAGAACAAATTATTACCTTCTTATTCATGATAACCTTTATTCCTTTTAAAGACTGGGATCCTCTCTCATGTCAATTGTATTTTCCCATCTAAACAAGCCCAGTTCTGTCAATCTTTCCTAGGAGATCATATTTTCTCTGATCATATCTGTTTCCATCCTCTGGGCTGGCTCTGATTACTCTGCCCCTTTCCTCACATCCCTCAAATGTCCAAAGTCAGACACAGTGCCACAGGCCCTTTGCCCACCCTGCAAATTTGCAATAAACAGAGAGCAGTAGTTTCAGAACACCTTAGTCATTAGGAAGTTGAGGCACATTTTTAACCCACAGTGCATGTATATCCAAATGATACAATTTTTAAACTAGTATACCAAGTACTGAGGCACATTAGGAGACCTACAGCTTGAATCTGTAATAAAAAACATGGTAAAATGGGCAACAATTGAACTGGTCATGACCTCTCCCTGGCAATAAACACAGAAATGACCAAAGGGAGAAACAGCAGAACAACAAACCTCTGACACACCTCTGGGTGAGGGCCACCTCTGACAGAGCTGGTGATGTAACTGCCCCTTCACACTGAAGTAATAAATCCTCCAAGTGATCAGCCCTCAAAGTTATCAAGTTTCAGAATTAAGTAAGTTGTCTGAGCAGCTCTACAAAATGTGAACTGCTTCATGCTGCTCTGAGGGAAACAAACATCATTAGAGGTACATCTCTGTTCTTTGTCATGTTTCTGATTAAAACCCAGAAGAAAGAGAACCTGTACAGGCACTTGGATATGCGGAAGAAAAAAATCTAATTGCATTAAAGAAAATATATAAAAGAAAAATGAAATTATTCTTGTTATTGCTTCTATACAGCTCTTCCAGTCTTCATTGCTTTAAAATCAAATTTAATACACAAGTTCTCATATCTCTCTCTCTTAGCCATGAAGTTTGCTATCAGTGATTTCCCAGGGGTAGTGTAGTAAACTCTAAATTGATTAATTGTTGTTGTATGTATTTTAGGACTCCAGTTGCACAAGTGCACGCCTATGTTAATTTTGTGTCTGCAAACACATTAACGTAGGCAAAAAGGTCTCCTTAATCATTTTACCAAACTGTTCAGCCTAACTTAATTCAGATATCAGGGAAGGGATACTTGTTCTTGGGAGAACTTTCCAAAATTGCATGGGTATTAAGGTAACACACAGTTAAGTTAGTTATTAAGATATTATGATACTAAAATATCTTTTACTCTGTTTCATAGCACTAAATTTAATGTAATTAGATGTGCTGGGCAAATTTCTCTCTTATTATCCTTTTCAGTCACAGTTTTTGGCAGATATGGGACAACATTTTGTATAAAGTAAAAAAAACCCACAACATTAAAATTCTAACTTCAAAAATTTATAGAATGCATGGGAAATGAATACAAAACAGAAAGAACTGGGGCTTTTCCTGACTAATACAATGCATAGAGTTTCTTCTGCTACATATTTTTGGAAATAAAGTACTTTCATTACAGTATGACAAAGCAAAGAACTGACCAGCTATAGTTCATCAGCTATAGCTAATAAGATAAGCCAAAATAAACCCTCTTGCTCTAAAAGTTTTTTTTTTTTTTTTTTTTTTTTTTTTTGGTATTCAGATTATTTGATTGCCTACATTTGAAAGCTGTGATGGTTTGTTTGTTGGTTTTTTTTTCCTTTTGGGAACAAAAGGCCACAAAAACTCCAGTGCTGATTAGTTCAGAGTACACAATGGCCCTTCATCTTTATTGCAGCTGGCAACACAGGAAACCATAGCCTAATTTATGGTAGGATAAGTGACCTTACTGAGTCCATAGAAGAAAAAAGAGTATTAAATTGTTCTATCCCCAACTAACTACAAAGGTTCATGCTTCTTACGATTCCTGTGATGTTAACTACAAAATTCACGATGCTTTCAATGAAGCAATCTTGGATTTTTTCATACAATTATAATAATAACTTCTTAAGTTTGGATCTGTTATTGAAAAAAACCACCTGACATTTCACTGAGATATAATAGTGGAATGTTTTGGAACAGCTCTGGTTTTACCTTTCTTCCCATGGGAGAAGAAACCATGTGCAAAGATTCCTTACCACATAAAAAAAATCCATAAACAGAGTTCAAGAAACATTTGGGCAACGCTCTTGAGCACAGGGTGTGACTCTTGGGATGTCCTGTGCAGGGCCAGGAGCTGGACTTGAAGACCCTGATGGGTCTCCTCTAACTCAGAATATTCTGATTGTATGAGTCACTGGCATATTTTAGTGTGATATTGTTGCTGTTAAACTCCTACCATCACCTCAGCCCCACAGAGCCCCTTGCCCACTCCCCTCACTGGTGGGACTGGGGAGACAATGGGAAGAGTAGATGGCAGAAAAGTCATGGATTGACATAAAGACAGTTTTAACAGGCCAAGCAAAAGGTGCAGACACAAGTAAATCAAAACAAAACATTCATTCACCACTTTCCAAGGGCAGACAAGTCTTCAGCCATCCCCAGGAAAGCAGGGCTTCACCACAGGAATCAGTGACTGAGGAGGACAAATGGCATCACTTTGTATGTCCCTCCACCTCCTTCTTTTTCCCCAGCTTTACATGCTGAGCACGATGCCACATGGTCTGGAATTTCCCTGGGGTCAGTCCCCTCCCAGCTCCTTGTGCATCTCCAGCCTGCTCACTGCTGAGGTGGGTGGGGAGCAGGAAAGGCCTGGGCTCTGTGAGAGCACGGCTCAGCAATACTGAAACCTCCCTGTGCTATCAGCACTGTTCCCAGCCCAAACCCAAAACACAGCCCATATCAACCCCTGGGAAGCAAAGTAATCCACCTCAGCACAGATCTTCAAGAAGCAAAGGCCAGTGGCTGTTCTGCAATTACCAGCCCTGCTGTGCCAGAGCAGAAAAGCAAGATGAACAGCTGCCCAGCTGTGAGGACCCATCCTAGCAGAAATGCCTTCGAAACAATGCTATTTTGGGGTCATATACCTCTCACCATCTCACTATCAGTTACTTTTCCCCCCCTCTCTTACCTTTGGGTATTTTCTCTGGTAGTTTTTTCCACACCTCCCCTCCTCTTCACCAACATATTTAAAATTATTGAGCATCAAATGACCATTCACTAAAACTAGTGACTGAATGTATCTTAGAATACAAATCTGATGTCATCGTGAACAATAACATCCAAATTTAGCCTAAAGTATTCAAGCAAACCTGTGAAGACACAAACCCCAGTGATATTACTATAATGTCACCTTTTATTAGCAACAGTGTTCTCAGATGGTTTGGAAACAAAAATGTGGGTTTCAAACTGAGAATCTTGAAGCACATGCTCACATCAGCTTCACATCCAGAATGATGAATTCTGCCTAAATTTTTCATGTACAAGGTTTTCCAAACAACAAACTTAAAGTGATTATATTACTTTTCTCAGAATTCCATATAACTGTAGTGCAGAAGTTATTTGTGCAGCATATAGTGTTACTAAAAGTAATCCTGTGAATTAACAGTGTACATATCAGAAGCAATGCTGTTCATTCAGAAATGTGACGTGATACTTCTCTCTGTCGTTCTTCCATCTAAATACCTTAAACCAGAGTAAATGCCTGAGAACTCTTTAGATATTTTTAATAAGTCAAGAGGTCAAACAGTTTATGGATATGAACAGGGAGAAATTTGACAGTCTTAGGGAATTGTACGAGACCATAAATTCATTCCTTATATTGCATTTTTCCAATGAGCATGCCTCCTACAGGATGCCCAAATGTTTTGCATTAGAAAAAGGAATGACTCAAGGGAGGGAGAGTAGGAACAGGCTGGATTCCAGTCCACCTGACAGGCTAGAGAGAATTATTATCTGATCCTAGATAATGATAAAAGACTCCTCATTATCTCCAACACCGTGCAAATTCTAGGCAAAACTGCAGCTCCTCTGACATCTAAATGCTTAATTCCATTTTAGTTTGGTATCTGTCTGCATGGTTTCAACTATTTAAGAAAGCTGATCTTTTAATATTTTTTAATCCATAGCACACTGTATTTTTGTGCTGCAAACCTGAAAAGTGTTCTTTTCCCCAGAATGAGTCCCAAGATGTCTAAACAAAGGCCCAGGGTCTCATCACTTTGTCTTCCGTAATGTCCTCAGTGACTCTTTTCGCAGATTTAGCTGTTATCTGAGCTGCTACCACCACGCAAAAAGATGGATGAACAGCTTCCAGTGTTGCTGCCACAGATGTCCCACTCCATAGATCACCCAGAGAGCTTTGCTGAAGCCATGGTGCAGTCTGGACTCCCTGTATCCGATGTCATTCCTCCCTGCCCTGGGAAGCCAGACACTCTCCCACAGCAAAAAGCGATGTCAGAATAATAATCAGGTCACATTATCAGGGATTTGGGAGTTAAAACTTACAGAAGTAATTTACAAAACTCCTAACGAGCTCTTTGCTGTGTCATGAAAGAAATGAGCCCGCTGATTTCAAGAATCCCAGCAGCACACGTTGGGCACAGAGCTGACAATCGCTGCACGGAGGAATGAGGGCTATTTGTGTAGCTCTTACAAGCACACATCAGACCTGTACAATAATCAAAAGTCAGCCAACCAAACTCGAACTGAAATGACAGATAGATGGAATATCTGAAAGGACACATGCATTGTATTCAGGCAAGTCTTTCTAACATCTATTCTGACGTGACAAAATAGAAAGCTTCAGTCCTGCTCCAGAGGGGTTTAGTGAACAGAACCCTGCACATTTGCTTGCAAATTTGAACCTGACCAACTATAGCCTTTAAGGGGAGATATCATCTTTCCTTTTCCCTTTTATTGGCTTATTTATCCTCTTTCCTCAGCACCATAATAACTCTATATCCCTTCAGAGGGACTGAATAGCTTATTCTGTAACCCATGTGTTTTGCAGAAGTTCAGTGCAAATGTTATGTTCATTTTTTCTGATCATTAAAAGCAAAGGAAATTGCTGATAAAAAGGCAGTGATGCTTTTGGACATGAGATTATGACTGAAAAACTACAGGTTTTCTTATAGAGAGCAACTATAAGAAGCTACTTTATTTATTTTGTAAACTGTACCGAAGGCTGATGATTTGAAAAAGCATCATGTTATACAGCTGCAAGAGTCACGGTTCAAAGCTCATTTCCACCACAGGTGGATTGACTCTTTTGTGTGATAAGTGTAACTGATCTCCAGAGACTCACAGGAGAATAAACCAGCTCTTTTAATTATACCATCAGCTAATATGACATTCTAAAAACCAAAAAATTGCCAAAACAATTTCATAGTCTCTAGATGTATCTTGAGAACAATCAATTAAAAATGTTTGAATTGCTATCGACACATGATTTAAAACAAATCCCAATGACCTTATGTCATGGGAAATATTACTGGTATTAGAGATTCAAGGATATTCAAGGAATTCAGCTGTTGACAGTACTGCTGAAGTTTTCCTTTATAGTCAAGAAATAGAAGAGAGGATAAAGAACTGCATAACGTTACAAATTGACAGCTCTGTTATCAAGCCTGCTGAAAAGTTTATGTTGAAGCCTAATTGTTTGAATAACCCTACCTAAAGAATGCCCTCAGTAAGAGAGAATTAACCACTACTTGGATGGTGTCTCTTATTCTAATGAGATTCATGCTCAATACTTTAAAGACATACAAATAGATGTATCAAAGGGATTTAGATGTCTAAATGCCTCTTGTGATGTGTGCCATTAGCACCTAATACAGGCTAATAGAAACATACCTCAGTCAAGCAAACCTACTAGATTCTTAACC
This sequence comes from Erpornis zantholeuca, assembly GCA_013400515.1. Taxonomy (NCBI): domain Eukaryota; kingdom Metazoa; phylum Chordata; class Aves; order Passeriformes; family Timaliidae; genus Erpornis; species Erpornis zantholeuca. The sequence continues at coordinate 100,210 of VZTN01013655.1, read as the reverse complement.
TCTGATGTATGACACCCCTTTTTAATTTTAAATTAGAAACTTATATTTCATTTTTGTTAGGAAGGTTAACAGTGAAGATGTGAAAAGAAAATGAAGATAGGGCAGTTTATATATACACTAGAAAGTCAGTTTTGCACTTCCAAAAAATGCATGCTGATGAAAAGTTAATCACTCCGTATTTCTCATTATCCCTGTGAAACAGAAACCCTGTCTCAAAAATGTACTGTATAAACCACAGTCAATACAGGAAATTAGAAATTTGGTTTTTTTCTTTGCTCCATATTATTTTGGGTCCTATATACCTCTGTTCAAACACTCATCTCCTTATGTCTCCTGCATCATTCTGGCATGGTCTTGAGCAAAGCCTTTTACCTGATAGTATCAACAGAAGCAGCAGTGGGCTTGGCATGAAAGATGTGTTCAATTGCTGCAGGACCAAGTACTAACAGTAGCCTGACACAGCCCAATAGACTGAACATGTAATTAGCCTTAAAAACCATTAATACATCTCCCCTTTTGGATTTTTCTTAATTACTGTTCAATAATGCTAGACTATACAAAAATATGTTTTAAAAATGTTAAAAAAAAAAAAACCAACCAAAAATTGAAAAATCAGTCCCCTTAACTGAAAGCATGCTTTGGAGTTTAAAGCATATAAATAGTGGTATGTAAGCCATGGAACATTCATTTCAGCTGTGGTTTTGGTTTCGATTTCTAGTTTGATATGTTTTGGTTGATTGGATTACAGGGAGGGAAAATTGCTTTGCTGCCTTTACAAAGACACATCGGTACTTGAACAAAGTCTTTGAATTCTTTTGCAAATGCCACCAAATCCAAGTTTGTGCTCATTCATAAAACGAGCACCAGTTCAGCTCCTGAACTCGGCAGCAGTGGGACAGCTGGCAGGGGCACACGTGGAACCAACATGAAGAATGACGGCAGTCAAAGGAGATGCAAGAGGCTCTGGCTTCCTCTGGGCAGCTGGAAGAAGTTCCATGCCAGGTGGTACACTCAGGGCCAGGCAGCACAGCCATTTGTACATACAGGGGTCTGGCAGATTTCATCTGGGTGAACTACATTTTCTAAAACCAAAGCAACTGAGAGAAGTAGAAAGAAGAATATGTAATATAAGGTTGAAATAAGCCTCAGACATTTGACGAAAATATTTGGGGTATTTTTAGCATAAAATTATTACTGCATACATTTTAGAGCTTCCTTGATTGAACTGTGTGATATCTACAGAATTTAATTAGGTGATGGAGCAGATTTACTTGTTTATTTACAGCTCCAGCCATATTAAAAAAAACCCCTTTCCCCTGGAACACCTAAGAGTATTGCCTAAGCAGCCACTTAGGAGTTTCCTATTAACTGATGTTCCTGAAAGCCTGAGGTTCTAATATCCTACTTCTCAACTCTACAGAACCCATGGATAAGACAGTGAGTGCTCAGAATTATTTTAATGCAGATGCCACCTAAGTTTTACGTGGAATCTTTCTCTCTGCAGTGTTTCTTGCAAATCATCTGAGATGACTGCACCTGCAGAGCTCGCTTTAGGTGCACTCTCAGGCCTGTGCAGACAACTGCACACCTGCAGTGTGTTGTAGTCAGTGGCACTGCCCTGCTCCTGCTCCCTGCTCCTGACAGATTAGTTAATTAATTAATTAATTAATGAGCTTTCCAGAGCAGCAGAGCACGACAGATCTCACCACTCCTGGTACTCCAAATGAGTTTAGATTATGGTGCTCAGGAAGCAGTCAGAGATGGGGATGAATTTTGCTAAGAGTCTCACAAACAAACTAAAAGCCCTGGAATTTCAAGTCAGCTGTTCTGCTAGTGAGGCAAGAGTAAAACATCAGCACAGGAAATCTGAGTCTCAGGAATTTGTTGCTACATCAGCACAAAGTCTGCTAGCCATACTACATCAGGCTAGTCCACTGGTCCCTTCAGTCTCATCTCAGTAAATAGTTTTCTACCTGCTGTCTTGTGTGGGGATGATCCATCTCCATCAATGCCCTAAGCCAATTATGCTATTGTGTAGATAAGAGGAAAATGCTTTCCTGACTCCTCTTATGGTTGGTGAAGTCTCTGAACCATGAAATTTTTTTACTGTCATTTTAGTAAGAACTGCAAGTATCCTGAAATGATCCAGACTTTTTAAAATTTCAGTCGCAACTTATCCCCATGGCATGAATCCAACAGGCTCTAAATAAAACGTGTAGAGAAATTTTTCCTCTTAGACTCTTTGTAGTTTTCCTGCTATTATTTCTAAGGAGAACTTGTTCTTGTACTCTAAAAAAGGCAGGCTCATCACTAGGGACCCTAATATTAACAGTGAATTTGAAGCGAGGTATTATCCAAGAGAAACATCCTGTTCCCAGTTTTGCCATCTGTTTTGTTTCTACATGATGCTCAAAGAGAAAGAATCTATTAAGCAGAGCATATATTTAATATTTCCTACGATATGAGATATAAATCTTCACCAAAATGTGTCTTCAAAACACTGGAATTTGTTGCAAAATGTGCAACAGAAGACTGGAGTTTGAAGCCTAAAGCAAACAAAGTGTTAATTAACACACATAACAGAAATTATAATAAAGGCATAGGACAGAAGAAGAGGAGAGGAAATGCTGTAGTTCCCACTTTAGCATTCTACGTCACACACCAAATCCGAAGGATTGAAGGGCATAAGAGAAAGGGAAAAACCTCCCACTCTACTGTGCTAGGGAAAAAAAGCAGCTGCCTAGAGCAGATTCTGCGAGCTGGTCTCATATTTAACCCTCAGATGGTTTAACAGCCATGGCTAATGGTCAGATCAGGGGAGCTGTAACTTAGTGCAGAGCCAGCCAGAGGGGAGGCTGCACAAGGCAATTAGCCAACCTTGCAATTTAGCTGGGGTTTTATAGCAACAAATACAATTGGTATGGCTCACTATAATCTTAACACTGCAATTTGTTCTTTAACTTTTGTAACTGTATTCCATTATGTAAATTTGTGTTGCAAGTAACTGCATTTTGATCATTAGAGCTTGTCCACTGCCAAGTTTGAACTCATTCTAACACCAGGAGGAATCCAAAGATCCTTGAAAGAGGCAGATTTGGTCACTGTCCAGCACCAGGTGCAGAACTCCTCAGTATCCAGACGGTGATAAGGTTCACCTGGGTGGGAATGAACTCATCACTTAGTGTGAACACACTAACAAAAACTTCTCTAGCACAAATTTATCCGAAACAAGAAAACTACCAACAGATATTTACTATTTCTTAGTGACATGCTTAGTTCTCTCAAATTGCTAATAGTTTTGAGTAAGAATTTAAACTAAACCAGTTCTAGGCTGAGCATGTCTCTAAAGTTATATGTGGGAGATTTTCCTTGGAGAAGATTTATTTAGTGAGCTCTTTTCCCATCGAGATGAGAGCATTCATTTTTTTGATAATAAACAAATAATTTGCTCAGTCTGCAAAGGATTCTACAAACCACTTCAGCCTGCTCCTACACTTCTGCTGAGCATTCCTAAGAGAACAGAACAACACAATTTCTTCTGCCTGCAGAAGAGGAAAAACAAGAGTGCAGAGGTTACAGGGGACCATGGGGCAAAAGCGCCCCTGAGACAGTTACTGTTTCAAGTAGCAAAGTTGGCAAGTACTTGATTTCTGTTTCCAAGGGGGGCCTGAATGTTGGCTGTTTGTCTTAAGCAAGCATAAGAGGAACAATCAGTAAGGTCTTACACCTGAAATGTCTGCAGAACCAACAACCTCACAAGCTGAGCTCTAAGCAGCATTCGTGTTGCAGCAAATCTCCCATGGCAAATCACTTTGATAGCACCAGCATTTCCTTTCGCATTGATTCAGCTGCCTTGTGTTTCAGCACCTCTCTCTGCTACCTGGCCTAGAAATTAAAATTAAGGAGAGGAACATCTTTTTCCTTGGCTTTCTTTCAGGGCAAAAGAAGCGGGTAACCCCAAAAGGGAAAATGCTGTGATTTGTCCTTTTGGAGAGAGATTCCCCTGTGGCAATTCCACATGTAACTTTTCACACAGTGAATAACAGGTGGAACGATTGACTTTCACAGTTTCTTTGAGGTGGGATAAGATGTTCTTACCAACTCGAACTTGAGTTCACTCATTTGCAGAGCTGAAAAGTTTGCCATCTAGGTGAGTAAAAAAGGGGAATCAAGAGAATAATCTTTTCCATGACAGTACTGTGCCCGAGAAGCTCACACAGGATTTTGTCCCCAATTCACCCTTCTCCTTCTCTGACATGAAGACGAAAAGCAGGAATATGAAATTCAAACATTTTTCTTGTCTCAGATACATAATCTAAATAATTAAGGCACCTAAAGCACTTGATTCCCCTGTAAAACTGATCCCGTGATAGTTTCAATAGAGAACTCATGCATCATGATTACTGGAGGAGGTACATCGATGCATTATTCATGGCCACAAAGTGCACACACCATCTTACTCTTAAATGACCCTCATTATTTGGGACATTCCTCATTTTCGATTCACATTTATCTCTATCCCATACTGAGGTTACTATCTGGTCATTTTTTTCTTTACTGACTTAGCCTGCTACTTTTATATAAAAGTCATTTAAAGCCAAGTACTAACCAATTATTTCAAATAGCTTCAATAAATAAAAATAAATATACTGTCTGTGATTAGTGAGGAAAGGAAATCGGTAGGCATTTAAAGATCCTACAGTAGTGTTAGAATGAAGCCAAGGTAAATACAAGCTGTATTTGTTTCTCTAATAAATCTTCACATTAATTTTTGATGCTCATAACAAACAAAGCAAAAATGAGATCCAGTAACAATACATATGAAAATATAGATAAATCTATTTATGCAAATTTTAACCTACCCAAAGGTGATCAAATCATTAACCAAGAAAATTATAAAGGACAAATGATATAAAACTAAGCAGGTCCAGGTATTTGAGAGAGCAGAAGAGAACAGATGATACAATATTTATCACTGAAATCCACTGTCAGCAGCAACATATAGGGAATTACACTCAAGGGAGGATCACACAAGAGACTCCTTTGTACTGCTCCAGATAAAATTCTCAGCCTATTTTGTTTTTTCTACTTATTTTTTCTCTCACTGCATCCACAGCAGCGGAACTGGGCCAACACTATCAGCTATTATTCACTTGACTGGAGGAATCTCTTTGCTCACACAGCATTTCTGCTGCTTTTTGTTCATTTTTAGTAACTTTCTATTTATCTTTCTAGAAAGGACCAGTAAACCAGGATCATGGAAGAAACAAAAACATTGCTAGTAAAGATACACAGCTCAGAAAAAGCCTTTCTCTCCTTTTCAAGAGCTCCTACTCCTGAGAGCAGCCCCACCATACCACAGTGTGGTCAGCACTAGGACCACAGAGAAGTATTTCTGCATCTGACTTTCAAGTTTTAACACAACTTGTATCTTGTTTAAAGTGAGACAGAAAGTTGAGTGAATGGCTGAATCCCACAACATATTTTATAACAGTTGAGAAGAATTTAATTAATTTAATCAGGGGGCTGTGGTTGGAAGTGTTAGAATTTTTGTGATACACAGAGGCACAGTGTCAGCTTTCAGGATTTTGCTCCTCCAGTGAAGCTAATGAATTGCTTTCTTATTAAAAAATTCAGTGCATGCCTTTGCTTTTCTTAAAATGTTCATATAATGTATCAAAGCTGAAATCTTTTAATCACAGCTTTAAAAGTATATTAAAACCGTGTCTTGTAATGCCTTTATTTCATCCCTTCGGCAGTAATATCAGCTTCTTCAGGAGAATGTATTTCCTCCTTAGGAGAGAGAGTTCTCTGATACCTTCTCTGATGATCAGTCCTACCTGCCTGGGACTCTGGAAATATATGAGGGAGGTACAGGACTTCAGCCTCAACAATCACTGCTTTATTTCACCAAAGGAAGCACCATTTGCCCTATAAAAACCTGAAAAGGGAGAAAAAAAAAAAAGAGGATCATTAACACTAACGAAACTAATACTGAGAAATGAAGTATTATTTGAATCAACAAATTCGAGGTTTTGATCTTCCTGAACTCAAGAAATTTTCATGAAAATTAAGTATTAAAGGTCAGTTTTCAACGAATTTTAATTAATGTTTTTTTAGAAATGTTTCTTTTCAAAGGCTCTGCAAATTATGGCTGGGATCTTGTATATAGTCCATCACTGCCTCCTGCAGCATAATTCATCTTTTGTCTCTGCAAAATTATGAATGAGTGTTTTGGCCACCTTGGTCTTGCCTTTGCCCTTCCCATACTCCTTTGTGAGAATCTTCAATATCCTTCAGCACTTGAAGTTCAAACTTATCTTCTTGTTATAAGGAATATTCCTGAGAGATTTGACTGGGATTTCTGCTTTAGATTTCTCAGTTCGATTAATAGAAAATAATCACTCACACTCTCCCTCTCTGGTGATTTGGTTAATTAAATGGTAGAAGCAGCACAAATAATTTCTACACCAGCATACTTATTGTTTTTAAAATTATGTGAAAATTAGTCCCTTACTAGATGATTAGGGTTTTAGATCTGCTAATGAACAACAAGAGTCTGCCATTGCCATCTTTTAATTTACTTTTAATCACCAGCTAAGTAACAAAGAAATGTCTTTTAAAATAATTAAGACTACATATCAGGTCTCTGTAGGACAGCAACAATAAAGGGGTTAACGATGCATCCACTCATCATGGAAACAATCAAAAATGTCTTGCTTTAAACAATGCAGAACAACTCTAACTCTCTAAATGCATCTGTGCCAGAAAATTCCCACAGCTTTACAACATTTTTCATTCTGTAGAGATCACACACACACATGCACAGAGAGACAAAAAATAATTATGGAAATCACCTATGTAACAGGACAGAGACGTAAATTAATATATCTGTGAAAGGTGACCACTTTCCTCTGACTCGACAGAACCCTCTCAGCACCCTCTCAGCTGTGTCAACATAGCTCAACAAAAGATGCCAAACTAAAAACAACACTTGGAGACACAGAATGCTTTTTTTTTTCTCCCATATTCTTCCTGCACTTATCTTTAGATATTTAAAACTGAAAATTTGAAGAACTGAAAAATCAGTTCCCAAAACTCCATTCCAAAGATATTTTCTAAAGTGTCTATGACACATAAGAACAAACCTGTTTTGAGGTGAGAAATGGCAATAGTTTTACTTTGAATCTATTAACATTTTAGTGGCAGTATTGTAGATGCATATGATATTCATGTCTGTTGCTATAAAATGAACACACCATAATTCTAAGATGGGATTCTTATTGAGACGAGGCAGGTACTGCACTTAAAATTACTAAACCATCTGTAGTAGTTACAGTAATATTTCACTAAACAGTAAATGCAGCAAAAAGTTTACTTTAATTGTTGATAGATAATTGATAAAAAGAATTTAATTGATAAAAAGAAAAAGGAATTGCCCTAAAATTTCTCTATTCAGAAGTATCCAACCCATGTGTTAGCACTCCAGAGAGCTACTGCACTCTAATGCCTGTGCTGCCTTTTGAAAAGGGGCCTTTCAAGCAGCACAGTTTGGCCCATGGGAGTGCAGTTTGTAGAGCACTGTTAGGAGACTGCTACAGGGCCATCTGTGCTCTGGCTGAAAAGACTTTAGCTAATGTGGAAAACAAAAAAAAAACAAACCCAAAACATTAGTTGCTCTCTTCACAGCTTCTATTTTCATTTGGAGAATTGCATGTGAACATAATATAAAAATGAGAGCTGGCAATGGCCAAATAGGTAACTTCATCCACCTTCATGTCAGTAGAAGAAGATTCTCAGCTGGACACTTGGGACAACAGTGAATGATGCCAGAGAAACACTCCTGCCAGCTTTACCTTCCATGCCTTTTACTTCACCACTCCCATCATACCCCCTCTTTTGGCCCTTCCTTCCTTCTTTCTCTCCAAAGGTTTGCTCATTTGACACATTTTACAAAGTCTAAAATCTTCATGGTAACAGATATCCATGACTATGTCTGTGTTTGTACTGTCTAAGAATTTAGGCTGACTGTCACATCAAGGTCTCAGTGTGGCAGAATTCCCTGCTGTAACACTCATCTGAATTTTCCATTCGCTGTGTGCATTGTTTTCTCACTTTCATCCCATTGACTTTAATTAACACTCTTTCAAACATTTTCAGCAATCCTCTACCTTTTTTTTTCTTTTTTTTCCAGTTGTCTAAAGACTGTTAAATAGCCCATGCACAATGCTGGAGTCAAACTGATGTTAATTTTTAAACAGCTATTTGTAGAGCATCCCAAATGCAATCTGTAGTGTGTAAGAGAACTTCACCTATTTGTCACTTGACATCGCCACATACCCAAACAAACATTAGAGCCATTTCTCAGCTGCACTGCTTTCTAAAACCCTTGCCCACTGACACCAGAAGCTTCCAGACTTCTACAGATTCTACTGTTAGACAGTTCTGGTTATTCTGCCCTGCAATTCACATTTTTCTGTCATTATTATGACCAGTTCTATTCTGTGAATCCTAACATGGTCATATTATTGGTGCCTTATGACATATCAGCCATAGAAAATATGTCAGTATCTTTTTATATGTCTTAAAACCTTTTAAGCTCTTATTTAATTACCTCATTATTGAATGAAGCCTCTTTAAAGGAAACTGCTCAGCAATTCAAGAAAATCAAACTGCCTGTTAGGACCTACAATAGACTTTCAAGATGGTAATTTTAAGCATTACATTTGAAAATCTTGACTCAGACACTTGTTTTATAAATATATGAGATTACAGCTGCAGAACAATATACATAGTAATTATGAAAAAAGAACCTTCTAAAAAACTTTAAATACAGAACAAAACTATACCTTATTTATAGGCTGGCTTGAAGAACTAAACAGGTAATTCAAAGAGGCTCACAATTCATATTTCACATAGAGATAGCTACTATTTTAATTGTAATGAAATACTCATGGGTTTATTTGTTATTTTTTGCTCTACACAAACTTTGAAATACGAATGCAGTTAAATTTGAAAAGTGAAACAGGATGAAAAACTTGGATAAAAATCCCTGCAATTAAGAGGTTGGCTCTTCTCGGCTCTGTGTGGCACAAGTAATTTCTTCATAGACTTCAATAAGTAAAACATATCAGCTTTGCAGTTGCACATATTCTGTCATCTTGCAACACACTGGGTAAAATTGGGACTATTCTATACTGGGCTGTCTGAGGACATTTCCCTTTTTAATGTTAATGAGTATCATTAGTGTTATGAACCATTAATTTCACTCATGGGTACATCCTGGGCTGGTCTGTGTCTCTGATGAAAGGCAACATCAGTCCACATGGACATTGCCCATCCTGTGCACAATGGTCCTCACTTCTCACTCTCCTGTAACTAAATGGCTCGTGTGTATTCAGGAGACTTCAAAAGTGTAACCAAAAAGACTGAGACTTGGAGTGGTCTTTTCATGCCTTTGATGTACAAAGAAAATCAGCCTGAACTCATCAGAGACAACTGATGACAGGGGCTGGGCTAATCTTGGAATGATCAAAGTATTCAAAGTCAGTGACATTTGGAAGGAAATTAATGATTCCTTCATAAAGGTTTTAACCATCCTATAAACAGGATCAATGTAGAAATCCTTAGATGGATGGTACCATTAAGTACAGCAAATGTTACTGAAAATAATCACAATGGAGGCTCATTTATTAAGAAACTGTTCCCCACATTCATTTACATTCCACTGAACAGATTGTATGAAAGCAGGGGTTTTTTTCAGTCTGGTTAACGTTCTCTGAAATGAGAAATTACACACTGAAAAGCAGTACTTTGTGTGTGTCATGTCAGAGAATTACAAGGGATCATTATCCAATCTTTGAAACACAGAATTATTACAGATTTATCAATTGTTTCTACTGATGTAAAAGGTCTGATAATGGCATGACGTGCCTGACTAACAAGAATTACTATAATGAAGTTAAATGCTTTAACTTGTTTAATGATTCTTGTTGGCAATTATTACTTATCTGGGACCAGAGAAGAAATCATAAAATATGCTGTTATCCTTGATATGATTGGAGGTTAAAGGGTGAAACTATAAATTCAAGGTTGGCATTTGCATCTTGGAAAAGATTTGTTAACGTTGTTAAATGTGGTGAAGTCATATTAGAACTGGCACAAGATAAAGCAACCAATCAACTTTTTCTCTACAAGAGTAGAGAGACTCTCCCTGCCTTTGTACTGTATTTAATAAAGCAACATGGGGTGTGAATTACCAGGCTGACCAAGCAGATTTACAGGTATTTTCCCTCTTACTCTTTAGCCTCAAGAAATTCTCATAATAGAATAAAACATATGTGAAAAAATTGCTCTAACTGTAACCAGGCATGATTTTGGCATGTGGTCCAAAGAGGAGGAAAAAGAATAATCGAAAAACACTTCTGCCACGTCCAGTAAGTACTGATGTTGCTTATAGTAGTGAAATTCTTGCCTCCAAGTCTGTATGCAAGTAACTATGAAAAGTAGACTGGAAATGATTTGTTGCATTATGGGAGCATCAGGAGTATAAATCCATTGGCAATTTTTGAAACACAGTGTAAGACAAACCTATAGATTTAGTTATATGGCCCCCACAAATATGGGAGTTGACACCACACATCACCTCCATCTAATCTTTTCTTTTTCTTGTCTATCATCATAAGCAAATTTTAAAAAATAAATAAATATTTTTTTTTCACAGATGTTTAACTATTTAGGTTTGTCTAGTTAAAAAACAATAGTTCTGCCATTATTAAAGATGGAGTTTTTTGGAAGTTTTCAGACAAGATCTCTTTCTAAAGTGTGTGTCAATACCCTAAGAGAGCATGGATGGACACCCTGCAAGAGCAAACTACTTAGCCAACAAACTGCCCTTCAGTGTGGTGACCAGGCTCTGGTAACCCTGGATGTCAATGCCTGTGGGTGATGGACCAGTATTTATAAGAAGCATACACATTTCAAAATTCCCTGGTGTGCTTAATTCATTTTTAAGGGATGGATTTCAGTGTATTTCATCAAACTTTGCCTATAATTCCAGAATTCAATAATTGAATTTAATTAAGACCATATTAAGCATAACAGAGCAGGATATTCTACCTAAAGGATCTAAAAGTTTTGCAATTGTTCAAAACTAGATTCTTGTAAGTTGACCCATCGAAAATGAATGGATTTCCACATCTTAATACTGTTCTACAAGCCCAACCATCAGCTTTAAGAGGAAACGCTTAATAACTTTACTTGCACTCAAATATGCTGCTCTGGTTTCAGGTCAGTGAGGCTCATGAGATTTTGCCCCTCTGTGCTCATTTCCACATCATACTTGGATTTTTTTTTTTTTTTCCTCACAGATATGATCATTTCCTTGGTTTGGTCAGAATCAGAGGATCACAAGATATTTCAGGCTGGAAAGGACCTCAGGAGATCTGCAGTCCAACCTCTTGCTCAAAACAGGGACAGCTCTGAGGCCAGCCTAGGTTGCTCAGGGTTCATCCAGCCTCATCTTAAAAACCTCCAAGAACACAGACTGCTTGACCTCTTTGGGCAAACTTCCAGTGTCTCAGGATGTCAAAGCTTTTTCCTTATTTCCAGTCTGAACCTCTCCTGTTTCAACATATCCTCATTGCTTCTCTTCCAGCCACGCCCCTCTGTGAGGGTGACATATCCTTGATGTCTCCAAGGCACCAGCAGGCTGCTCACTGATCACCTCCAAAGCTGTGTCTTCTCCCGTCTCCCTCAGCCCCTCATTGTCGGGCAAGTGCTCCCACCCCCAACCATCTTGGTGGCTCTCTGATGAACTTCACTTTAGCAATACCTTTCCTATTGTGAGACAGCCCTTGCTGAATTTTGCTGAATTTCATTAGGTCTTGGCTGCCCATTCTCCCAGGCTGTTCAGGTCCATCTGCACAGCAGCTCTGTCCTCAAGCACAGCAGTCCTTACCCTCATTTCGGTGTTGTCTAGAAACTTGAGAGTGCTCTCTCTCATCTCCTCCACATAGATGGAATGAAAATAACTTAACCCAGTCTAAAAAAAATAATAATTAATACCAGACTTCTTTTTGTCATACTCAGTTTTGTTGGAGTCCGAGATAGTTGGAAAACCCCTTTAATTGCCCTGGGGGGTCTGAGACCCTCGCTGGGACCCCAAGAGGACACAGTCTTTGATTTGTGCCCATGGGAGAAGCTTCCAACACTTACGGATGAATTAAAAACATCAAAAATATAAGATAGATCATAGTTTAGTTTATCACAGGGTGAAAATTTGTAGTTTTGGGTTTTGTAGTATGGAAGTAAATGGAAGCAAGATGGAGATTTTAGAGCGGTGGTCAGACTTCTTCTTTCTTTACTCCATTTTCTGCAGTGACGGTGGCACAGAGGCATTGGTAGAAATAGATTTGAGGCAGGGGAAACGTGTTAAAAATAAATGATAGTTATTGGCACAGAATTATAAATATAGTACGTTTTAACAGTTAATTGGGTGAAAAGTCTTTAAAACAGCACTGTATTCTCGGTCTCGTGGTCTTGCAGCTGCAAAATTCAAAGTGCCAAGCCCAGGTGTAGGGCTGCCCTCGGGATTTGAGATAAGAAAAGAATAAACGCCAAGAAAAACTGAAAATTGCAAGTCCAACCCCTTTTTATCTGGTATGGGTATGGGCCTTTGATAAAAGAAGGAAAACCCCTGTTTCAGGGGCCCAGGCCCCGTCAAGTTTAAGGAGATCTGACAGAAAACTAGCATTCAATATGGAACAGAAACAACAGGCACATGGGAGAAATCTTTCTCCATGCTCAATTGCAGCACTAAATTTATTTTGAAAGAATCACTATCCTGTTCCTCAGTAAAACGCATAGAAAACAAGGGAGTTGCATAACATGAAGACATATTTTTGATACTCAGGCAGATTCCTCAGTCAGCTTTCTTAATCCAACAGTCTTACCACAACTCTAAATGCACCTGGATGAACTTCTCTTCCAATGAACCCATTGCTCTTCTCTTTCACACTTGTGTTTCTCTTCAAAGGTTGAAGAAAAAAATATTACTTTGAAATGTCATACTGACTCCAACTGTACATACACATATGTTTGCAAGGCTCAGAACACTGAGCAATCTGATCAGTATTTAACAGAGCTCTCAAGATCTTTGCTCAGCTCAAAGTGCATTCCTGCTTCCTGAACCCAGGGGCTGTGTTCCCGATTAGGAAAGTTGTCCTTTGCCTCATTCTAAATTGCAGTGAAAAGTACAATTACCCTATTTTTCCTGAACCCAAAAAATTTAAAAAAATATTTTGTTTCCAAAGAAAAAAATATTTCTTCTTGTGGAAGAAAAATAACCATAAACAGAGAAATAAAAGGGAAGTGTCTTAGCAATATTACCTGAGAACCGTGCTAGAGCTCTAATTGCAATGATCACGATTAATAAAAACAAAACACAAAACCTGAGGAAGGTGACTATTTTCAGAGTTGGCATCAATTCAGGAAACCCAGGACTGCACTGCCAAATCTGGTCAGCTTTATACCTAGCAGTATTACTGCAATGGTGTTTCTTCAACACAGTGAGGTGTAAAATCTGCAGCTAAACACATCCCAACCTTTTTTTTTTTTTTTTTTTTTTAAACTAAGAGAGAACTATACCTCCATCAGTGGAAAGACATAATCTGGTTTTCTGGTTCTGCACAAGAAAGAGAACCTGGGCATGAACCTGTTTCATTCCTTCTATCCTCCCCCTGCTTCAGCTCTCACCTGTTAGTTCTGTTTCTACAATTCCATGATGCTGCTTGAGACTAATTTTCTTTAACTCTGCTTTTCTGCAATCACTAGCTTCCTTCTGATTGTTTTCGGAAGTTTGTGAAATATGTCTATAATACTCATTCTGTTCAGTGTGACTGATACACTTCAACACTGCAGTTTATCAAAGGAAATATCAGCCTTAAATTTACAAAATAAATATGGTAGATGTTAAGTTTAGAGTAGGAACAAGACACGTGGAGATTCACAGCACTTGTGAATCTCACCCAGGTGATCTTGCCAGAACAAAATCTGCATTAATCAGGGAGCACAGGCATGGATACAGTTAGGGGTTTTTTTCTTTTTGCCTTACTTTGCAAGTGGAACATAGAGAAAATGAAGCTTAAGATTACCCTAATGTACAAGTGTTACTGTATTTTTTTCTTATACTATTTTGATTACTTGTGTATAACACTCAACTGGGGAAAAAAAAGGAACATGAAATGTAATTAACCTGATTGCAATATCATCCATTTCAATGTTTTCAATAAATAACAATCCAAGAAATGATTTGCTGGAGAAATATGTAAAACAAGAATTAATAAAATTATATTTGAGGATTTGGCATCCATTCACAGTTGGAAGGAAAAACAGAAAACAAAGTGAATAGGAATCAAATTGTTTGTGGAAATTATTCATTCAATTGTTGCCTTGCTATTTTATGCCCTTTAAATATTAAATATGGTCGATTTCATCCTAGAAATGGAATTAAAATTATAGCCATTCGGTAATAATCTCTGACAACTAAAAAAAAAATCACCTTTCTATAGCTTCATAAAAGAGTAAAGGGCTCCTTTGTTCTCATGTCAAGCTTTGCATGACAACAGAAACTAATTCTGCTTGTGTGCAGTTGGGAAGTTATAATTCAGATTTTTTTATGACACTTGCTTATCATACTGAAAGAGAAAAGAATATTACCATTTTCCTCCATAGGTTTCCTTTACAGCAATATTTCTTTGAGAAGACAAGTTGAGACCAGTGCCTTTCCGAGTGCTGCTAACAGAGGTTTTATGTGCGCTCACCAGATAGAAATGTTTCTAACTGCAGAGAGATGTGCTCGCTACTGCTGGGCCACAGCAACATTTCAATGCAGTCTATTCCTTTGTGTAATCTATTCCATTACATAAAAGCCAGAGATTGCAAGAGCAGCTCTCCTAACTTTCACAGGGCTCTGGGACTGACCTGAGGAACACAAAGGACCTACTGCAGGTGATAGATGATCTCCTCTGGGAAATGCTGCTTTCCCTCAGATCAGGATTAAAGCTGGGAAAGGATCTGGGATTTTCTGTTGTTGTGTTGGTTTGCTTGTTTGTTCTTTCTTTTTTATTAAAGAGATTCATATGAAAAATGGTAACAAAATTTTAGGTAAGTCATAATTATTATTTTCTTTAACATATCAGGAAAAGAAAGGCCACATAAAAATATTCTGAAAAAATTGTTGCATATTTAACTCTACAGTTAGTATGAAATTATCCCAAAACCCCTTATTTTTGCTACTTTCCTAAGCCAACAAATATATGAGTTAGATCATTACCTCTCCTATTTGTGTTCCTCTCAGAACACAAAATCTGTAAGCACATTAAGGTGTTTTGTGCTTTGTTATATATTCAAATGGAAAAATTATTCTACAGTATTCCCAGCTTTATAATATTAAGCACTTTATAAATCCAAATCTTTTCAAATATTAGGGGCCTCTAATAATTTAACTGGACTTATTTTAAATGTCATTTCTGTAAGAAACATCACTGTTCACTGAAAAGTCATCGAGACTGCTTATCAAACAAGGGAAATAGAGACTTTCAAGCTGGATTCTCCTTTCACGATGAAGATTTCCATATGTCATATTTTTATTAAAAGCTATTTCATGTTTATGCTTGGAGGAAATTCTTCTTTGAGGAGGACTTGCTTTGTTCCTGACTTAAAAATCCACTACTGACTATTCAGTATTTTTCATATATTCTAGTTTGTTTAAACTCTCCAGAAAGAAGTCTGGGATGTTGCCTTTATTATGTCAGCACTGTAGGAAACCTTGTTTAATGTTGAGAGTGAATTGTCACTTGCCCTATTACTGAAGATGTGTATTTGCAACTATGAAAAAGGATAGCATTATCTGTGATTTTCTTGGGTTTGAAGACTTGACAAAGTCTTCTAAGGAAAGATTTCTGTTACTTTCTTAACAATAAGGTCATGTGTGAATCCTTTATAAATGGCTTTATCATAGGCACAGAAGTCAATGTTGAAGTTACTCAGAGTAAAATTATCAAATATTTACAGGTTAAAGATGTTTCTGGGCCTGTAGAGAGTTACTGTGATTTGTGATGTGTGATACCTCCTGCTAAACATCCCACAGTTATTTCCCTTTCATTTTAGAAAACCTGTCTCTTCGTCCCATTTTCAAGGGATTTTAGCTCCCAGGAGCCTAAAGGCATGTTTACAGTACTCAGTGGAACTCCAGTTTGAGGTGTGGTAACACAGCAAACATGCCCTGGTAAATTCAATGCAGTGAAGCATAACTGGAATTGGGATGTGCTGTGCTGACCAATGATTTGGGTTCCTACACTAACCTGCAGTCAGCTTAGCTGACACTGCCAAGTAATGATTCATGTTTGGCATTATTCATATTTGAGTCTATATAACTTCTTCATAGCACTGTATGTTTTCAGAGGAACTGAGAGAGAATTTCCAAATGTGTTGAATGTATGACTCCAATTTGAATGCAAATGAACACAGTTCTCATATAGCTGATTAAATTTTTGAGATATTCAGAAGGTTTTGACTCTCAGTAATTTTTTAAATGTGATCTCAGCTAAGTTATACAAGACATATAGAACTAAAAAAGATTATTGATCTTCCTTTTTGTGTTTCTAAGAGTATTGATACACAGTCTGAAATATCCAAGGCCCAAATCAGAGAGGACAGTAAAATAAACAATAATTTACATGCTCTTCCTTTTAGAATTTAGCAGCTCACACATTTGAATGTAGGGTTTGGAGTATCAGCATCTTAATATTAGCCAGAAATGTCAGCTCTGTCACTGACCTTCAAATTGTTTAATCTGTTTATGTATCAGATCCAATATTTCCACTGCATCACAAAAAAATTGTGAAGATATTGCAGTAATGACTGTGATGGCCTCATACAGTACGGTTTGTTTTATATCTCTCACTTTACTCCCATATTTTAATTTTCCTCCTGACTCCTGTCAGCTTCCTGACATCCACATCATTCCTTCCTTCCTTTTTTAAATCCATTTACACTTTGCTTCCCATATACATCTTCCTGTGTACCCTTACATGCACATGAGCATCAGGATAAACTTTTAGCCAAATCTTAATATTGATATTTCCCCTAAGTAATAATAAAGTCACATAATTCCTTCCTGTCTCATTCCTTCCCTTATTTGTGTTGTGTATTACACATCCATTTTGGTATCAAACAGTGACAGAGTAGCTGCTGCATGGAGACTTTAATACTTAAACCCTTCATGACCTGGCCCTCTGGAATAGCTGCTGAAAATGTCCTACTGTGACACTGCTATGCAATGCTTGTTCTGGGATCTGTGATTCAAACATAAATGCAAGAAATGGAAAGATGAAGCATCCACAGATTTTGAAACACTCACAGCTTTCTGTTCCTCATATTATTGAGGGGTGTGGGGGCTTGACTCTGGCTTGCCTGTAGTGCACAGAGACCCACCTAGTGACTGATTCATCCCCAGCTAGGCTTGGACAGGGTATTAACATCATGCAGCACAATCTAGATTTATAAACATGCCAGAGAGAAGCACAATCCTGTTTGTATCCAAATAAAGAATCCTCGACACATACCATCTCCCCCTTTTGTTCTCCCCTTAACCCCACTAATTAGGGTGAGATCCCAGTTGTCAAGGCTGTTTGATATGTGGAATTTGATGTGTGTCCCTTTGCTGATCACATCAGTTAGTTGCAGACCTGACCCAGGTCTCTCCTCTAGTAGCATACGACTCATTCTTATATTTTCTTTGCAGCTTATTGTAGGACAAAGCGATCTCCCAACCCCACTAGATTTATTACAAACATGGAGCAAATAATGAACACAGAAAGAAAAGCATATCTTGTCATCCCTACATGAAAGAGAACCTAACCCTCCTTTCAGCTCATCTTTACACCAAATGACCAAGAGATAGAAGTCCACACATGGAATCTAGCAGGTCACTGACAGCTGACTTGAAAACTATGGCTTCCTGCAAGTCAGATCTGCTGAATGCTCCCAGGACAACTGCAGAGATTACTACAGCCCATTGCTGGGGGTTACCACGTCATGCAGCTTCTTATTCTGGCACCTCAAATGTGTAATTTTGAGCATGGGCCCTAAGCTTCATCAGAACATGAACCTCAGCATCTGAAGCATAAATACATGGCCCATTTTGCCTTTGTGATATGCGGGCAGTGACTGCTAAAGGACCAGGAGCAGGGAAAGCATTACTGCTGCTGTTTCAAGTAAGATTTGGCAGGCAGAATAATTTACTGCAGCCCTAAGAATCACTCAAATACAATGACACAGATTACAAATGACAGGTAGAAAAATTCTGTTTAGAAGAAAAGAAACTAATTTAGCTCTTTTTTAACAAAACTAAATTCCAGGATTTTTCCTTCACTTAATGCACTTATTTGCTGCAGCATATTTGGAATACTTTTTTCTTCTTATGCCTTCAGTTTACCTGAAATATTTTGCAGCTATATTATTACAATATATATCACCAGTTTCTATAGTTTTATAGGATCTTTGCTATTTCCTTTCAAAATTCAGAGAAGATGAAAATAAAAACCACTTTTTATCATTGACTTGCTGCTGCCTCGTTACATGGAAACTCAGTTTTTTGATAATAATGATATGTCAGCAGCTTGATTTACTAATCACATTTGGTATCTAGGGACAGGAAGGGGTGCATGAGAACATATGTACATGTATATTTGTTCCAAAATTTGCATTTTATCCAAGTTAGCATTGATTAGAAACCAAATTTTAAACAGTACTTGTAGAGGAATAATTTGGCTGAATCATTAAATAAAACATTCTACCTTTGTAAGTAGAAATCTACAGCTCTGTCTAGAAAACAAGACAATAATATTATATACTACATTCAAATCTAATAGTATTGATGAAATAAGTTACTTATTTCCATGAATAAATAAGTCCAGTCAGAAAACAGAAATAATAAAACCCTGCAACTCATTAATCATGCAAACTACACTGTATAATCAAAATAATTTGCAGAATGCAGACTGAAACCCATTTGTCTAACAAGTTGTTTAGCCAGTCCATCCAAACTCATAGCCACTGCCAAAAGATTCTGGGTCTGTAACAAATATAATTTACAGCAAATGTTCACACTGCTTCGCTCAGAAAAATAAGATATCAATCATTTCATTTCTGTGCATCAGTTTCACTTCAAACCTGTCTCAGCAACAGCCAGGATTTGCCCTCACGAGCAGCCTGCTCTGGGCATGCTGGTGAGCAGGCAAACCCACACATGGCCCTGGCACTGGAGCGCTCACTGCTCGAGCCTGAGGTGGCCAAAGGCCACTGTCTGAGCTGCTCATTTCCATACACGAGTTTGGACATTCTGGGGATGAAAAGGCTTAAAACTGTACTTTTTGCTCTGTTGCAGTACAGTGCATGTCGTGAATGTCTAGAGAGATTCAGCCTCCAGTGAGGACAGTTTTCCTTAGAAAAGCCATCTTAGTGATTCCAGGGAGAACTCACTCCTTTGGTGCAACCACACCTTGAAGAGAATTCCCTGGGTATTCTGCTAAACCAATGACACACTGATTTCTTTTACTCTACTGACCTCTTCTGAAATGTGGCTGAATTTGTTCGGTGTGACATCTGCACAGTTTGTCCTACTAATTGAAAGACTAGATGTGATTTATTTCCCTGAAGACTGTCTGCAGTCAGCAAGCAGGAACAAACTTCAGTCGTTTCTGATTGGCTACATTTCAAAATCATGTCCCAGATGTACCTGGGCTGTGTTTTCTATGTGCCACTCATTTCTTTTAAGCTGACATTTTCATTTAGTTATCTCTGATCAGCTGAGACAGGCCAAGAGATCCAGGTGCACTTGTGCCTGATGTGTTCCCCCCAGAGAGCCAAGGCACAAGTGAAGCTTCTACTTACTCCCAAGTCAATCCACATAGCAAAGAAATTACAGGTTTCCTGTCAAGTAAGAAGATGGGAAAAAACACTCCTAGTAAGGAGAGATTAACTTATATGAACAATATAATTTTTATTTCTACAGAAAGTATCCTGAATTTTAAGCTCATTACAAACCAGCATTTGTTTCTGGCTCATTGTTTAAAAATTAGGTTACTAAAAACCACTAAGGAAATACCCCCATTAAGAGAAAATTGAGACAAAGAGAAGAATGACCTCTCCCGCATTTGATGATGCCTGGGCCAGGAACAAAATTATTTGAGCTTCAAAATCCAGCTGAAAAACAGGAGATCTGAAAATGCCCTGGAACTGGAGGGGACATACATAATTTGAAAACTGTCCCAGTGATCAAAGATGAGGTTGTCATGAGTCATTCTAGCAGATGAGCTTTTCTTTTTTACTCTGAAGACTGACAAACCTACTGGCAATCTTGAACAGGATTTGCAATCCTCTGCAGTTATCTGCAGGAAAATGCTGTACAAAGGGGACACAGACTCTATTATGATATTTTGGAATCAGTATTACACTCATATTTCAGCTCAAGAGAAAAATGGGAGTTGATGACAGATGGTAGTAGAGAATTGGCAGGAACAATTAAGAACTGAAGAAGGCATGGGAAATGTATTTTTTGTCAAAATGCTTCTCTGTAATTAAGCAATATGTGTCTCTTGACACAATTTCAGTGCATAGATATGTTTTAAGACCTGAGAAGGTAAAACAGGCCAAGAAATTCTCGGGGTTTAAGTCAGCTACACTTGAAAAAGTCCAGTAGGTCTTTGTTAACATAGCAGTTTTTGTCTGGTGAATTCCAGGAAACTGAAAATACACAGCAAAACATTTTTAGATGGTGAAAATATAATAAGAGTAACTTCTTTTCCCTCTTCATCATAAATTCTGTGACTTCCACAATATCTGTGAAATTTACAGGAATTTAATACATGTTTTTGCCAGTTAAACACATTTTTTAAATCATGGATCTTTTCTGCAAGGATACTTCTGGTAGCTTATATAACCAGCAAAAGCAAGGTGGAAATGTTTGTGAGCTACAAGGCATTCTTCCTTTTGCAATGACTAACTCAGGCAAGCACTCTCGATGCTGAGTTCAATTGTGGATTCACAATTGTGATGTGGATTCACAGTTCACATCTTCTCTGAAAATTACTCACTGCTGACAATGGAGGAAGCTGAACTGGTGTTGTTTCAGCTGAAAGTATCGTGACAGAAAAAAGGACAGGCCCATTTCAGGGACAGTTTTGAAGCTGATGTTCTTGAAGATGATTTTTTCATCCTTGGCTTTACAGCCATTTCAGTTTTGCTCAGCAAAATGACCACTGCACTGTTGAGACATGCAATTCAGACTTCAACTATGTCCTAATAGGGACCATCAGCAAGGATGCTAATTGGTGTCAGATGTGATTAGACCACTGCTCTGCAGGAAAACTACTGATTTGTTTTCCTCTACTTCTTTACTGCTGAGAATTCAGCCCCAGGTGACTCACTACCCTCACCTGAAGTAGGATTCAAAGGACTAAAGTCCTGAGAGTTTTTCGTCAAACCTTCTATTCTGTCTGCTAAGGCTTTGTTTCTAAAATGAGGTTACATATTGTTTTTATCATTTAGAAGTGACAGAAAATGTAGGTATCTTTTCCTTTAATTTTATGGTCAACTGCAATGGAGAACTTTTATAGAAAACAATAGAGAATTGTGATGCATTGTTGATTATAAAATAGCAGAACATCGATCCAAGCACTTTCCCTTTTGTAAGTCCAGCAAAACAGAAGCACTCTTACTTTGCAGTGGTGACTGCTTTTGTATTGCTTTTCTTACAAAAACATGCACATAAATAAATAAGTTACATCTCTTCTCATGCCCAGCATTTAAAAGTGTATACAGGAATTGTGTGCTACAGAGCACTGCAGGTGAGTATTTCAATGCTTGAGACAACCTTCTCCTCTCCTGCTTCCCTCATGTTTTCACAATTCAGCTGATATACAGAAACCACAAGCCTCTTACAAAATGTGCTCTACATGATATTCAAAGAACAATGCACACAGCCTTGAGACTGAAGACTCAGAATTCAGCAGATAATAGCTGGAAACCTCTGTTGACTTGATCTTGTTTTTTCTGAGCAAACTGTATCCAAAAATAAAATCAGATTTGTTCCAAGAAGCCTAGAGTCAAGATTTGTCCCAGAAGGCATATGAGGAGCTTGCTCCATAATTCCAGAAAACAGGGGAGTTGGAGGGAGGTAAAAAGAAGGTGTTCTTTTGGATGGGAAATGTAAAGAAACCATGAAATGAAGAATGGAGAAATATCTAAATAATGAGATGGAACAAAGGTGGCAGAGATTGTTTAAAAAAGCAAAAACCTGGAGGTAAAGGAATGAATCCCAGAGAAAAAGGCTTGAGAGTAAAAGGACACTCAGTAGGGTATTGTGGGGAGGTGGAAGACAGCACAGAAGGGGCTGGATTATTTTAAAAATAATTCAGAGTCAAGTTAGACCTAATCACCATGTACTTGTGTTGTACTGTACTCTGCTTCATAGCCCATTTGATGAGTTCCCTTTGCTTTCTGTTCAAGGCAAACCAACGATTGAATCTGGCACAGACAGACACAAAGTGGGTGAGGGGTGCAGTAGAGAAGCTATTTTGTTCTCTGTCCATTATGCTGTGTTCACAGGACCTGACATTGTTTAAACAAAACTTTAAAATACATTTCTGACATGACAAATGTGAACATTAAAACAGTGAGGACATAACTACAGCTTAGAGAAATGGGTGAGGAGGTTACATTTTAATTTTTTCTTCTCTCAGAACCACTTTTGCATTTGACAGAGAAGAATTGTGAGGACAAAGGCAGCAGGGAGTGGGACTTAACACTGTCATAACATTTAATGTCCCATCGGCTGTAAAACAATTTTGGGATCTCTTTGTGCAGGGAAAAGTCTCAGTGCAAATTCCTCGACAGAAATCCCTCAATATTATATATTTCATTGACTTTGAATTCAAGGGCAGACTAAAGGCTCCTGTCTGCACTCATGATGTTTGCAACAAAAATGCCTGCTGGCCACTGGGACATGCCCAGGTCACGGGAATATAGCCGATACGGTAAAAAGAAATGGAGAGCCCAATTCTCAAATGGACCATAAGGTTTCTGAGCCCTTAGGCCTGGTTTCAAAACCTTAATGTCAGCCAAGCCCCACCTACTGACTTCAATAAATGCTGGCCCATGCTGATCATAAGCACATGCACTAATTACGAGTGTCAGAGAGGGGCTTTCAGCCATTGCTCGCCTGCTCTATTCCCACATTTCATGCAGCATCTTCTGGCAGCTCTAGACAACAGTGCTTGAGGGGACTTGCAAGTTTGACAAAAAAGTTGGTGAAATTGATTGGTATTTAGAGTTTAGTGGTCTCTGATGAGCATTCCTGTGCTTCCCTGACTGATTTTGATGAAGTGCTTTTATTTGTCTTTCTACCGAGAGACTGCAGATGAATTTGCAATAGAGCAGCATGGCTCCTGTTTAGCTTTGTCAGGCACCACTTAGCCGTGTTATAATTTATTTTCCAGGAAAAAATATTTCTCATGAGAGCTTCAGGCTAACACAGTTATAAAGCACCTGGCTACCGTTCAGCTTCGTGTCTGAAAGCAGTTTCATTTCCATGCATAAACAGAAAAACACCAAACTGCTGAGGAGGAAGAACCAGAAGCTCCTCCAGGTACACGTGCTGTAGGTACACAGGTCGTCTTTGGAGTGGCATTTAATTAAATCAAACACCACTTTAGTTAGCAGTGTCAAGACTGAAAAAGGGCTATGCAGAAACAGATACTGCTGTCACTGGTGGTGATGCCACAGCAGGCTCTGGACAAGGTTATTCACTTAACAAAGCAGCCTCTCTACTTACTTCTAGGTTGGGGACTGACTGTTCTAAATTTTTGAATAGATTTAACTTTGAATAGTATTTAACTTTGACATACTGTGAAATAGAGCAATCTTTACCTCGCTTCAGCTTTATTTGGTGAGAGCCCCTTTTATTCAGAGTGCAATGATTGTGGTGTTTGTTGGGGTAGTTTTGTTCCTATTTTCTGCTGAATTATAGTGATCAGTGAGCAGTTTGAAAGCACAGAGCTCAAAGATCTTCTCTGCTTTGATCACCATTACTGTTATTCAAGAAGAGGCCCAAGTCTGGTTTCAGGATGAATGTAAATATCACTTCAGTTTCACTGCACTAACAGACACTCTTGTACTTTTTTCCCTATGTTTTCTCCATCCTCTTTATCTTATTAGAATGCAGGCAAAGAAATGCAGTGACATACATATAATTAAGACAAAGGCTTTCTAGAGCATGCCACTAATCATAAAATGTGATTTCTAGCATGATTTATAATTAAAAGAGCGTTTCTGTTTGTCTTGCTTAAATCTTGGTTTTTAAGAAAGAGAGGTGAAGATCCAATGAGAAAATGGAGCCTGTTTATAGGGAACTGCTCTCATTGCCAGTTTAATCAGCTGTGATGTTTCATTAGCAATGACTTAACCAGAGCAGACAATGCTTATCGCAGCCTCTTGCCCTATAATCATTGCACATTACTACTGTCGTGTGGGGTTTTATCAATTGTTCACTGAGTGCTCTGCAATATTGACAATGGGAAACTGCAAGCCCAGGCTTAGATTAAATAATTTACAGCCTCCAAAATGACAACAGCATAGTTTGGCAAGAAAAAACACCAAAATTTTGGAAACTTTGGTACAAAGAGGATGAAATGCCAATTCTAAAATCAAGTTCAGACAATTTACTTTTCATAGAACACGTTGAGCACTCCCATCCATCTGTAATTACAGAGTAATTACATTCATTCTGTCCCTTGTAACTCCCAGACACTTTTGGGAGTACTAATTCAGCTGACCTAAAATTGCCTATTTATGCACTGATACCATATTGTGATTATTGCCACACAACCTCCACGCTTTTTTAAATTTTACCCATGGAAAGTTACTGGCAAATGCAAAACTGTGAGATATTAAAAATTTGACTTCCTGATGTGGTGAGCAATACACACACAGATGATCCAGATGCTTTTTTTACTGCTGAGGGGGAAGTGCAGATGTTTAAAAGAGCAATGTTACAGAAATGAATGTGAACTGGTGATCTGCAGAGGGAGGGATTGTGTGGAAGTGGGTGAAGGGAGCTAGGTGGAGCAGTGGTTGTGCTGTGAGTAAGAACTGCACAGGCACTTTGCTGCCCTCATGCTCTGAGCACATGGGGGACACTGGCGTGAAGAGAACAGGGCTGGATTTGAAATCCTGTTTCCCAACAAACTCCTGATGAAATCTAAAGCAGATTTCTATTGCTCCATGAGACTCAGTTACTCCTCTGCAAAATGACAATAATAGCACTTCTTTATCTACAGGAATAAGCAGTGGAAAGGCTAGAAAGTGGTCACACATCATCACCAGGAGGACAGGGTAACAGTAGCAGTGTAACACAAGGAAATGTTTTTCATTTTTTTCAAGTAAATTCAAATCAAATTGGAAAAAGCATTTGACATCTCTGGGATTAAAATAGAAGAGGAAAGAGGATATTTGGGCATATTTTCCCCTCAGAAAATAGGATTGATATCATTTTGCTCTGACTTTATAATTCCCATAGCTTATTATAATGTAGCTGTCCTCCTTGATTTGTGTATTGGAACGTACAGTGCAACTGCATATATTTGTAGAAATAGGCTTGTTATTGTAACAACTCGAGGGAATCTTCTGAATTAAGGGAAAACATTTACATTGGAACAAATTACATTTTACCAAAAAAACTAATTGTTTACACTGAGAGCTGTATACAGTTGTAATTGCGCTGTCTTAATTACACATGTTGCATTATTTAAAAAGAGGAGCATTGTTTATTTGCAATATCCACTGCTTATTTACAGTTGCATATTTGAACAAGGAGCAAGGAGTCATTCCTACAAAGCAGCAGAGAGACTGTTATCTGCACAAAATCACAAAATTAATTCAGTAGAGGAAATCTACTCTCAAACAGGGCAAGAGAGAAATTCCTCCTGAGGCAAGACATTCTACAATTGTTTCTAAATTTCTGTATAATTAACAAAGCACTTACCATCTGCAGTGATTGACCTGTCAGATCTGCTCCTCTGAGATAATTTCAGTGACATTTAAAAAAAAAAATACTGTGAATAAAAAAAAGACATTCAATTTGTAGGGAATGGTGCTATCCTCTAAACAGGAACTGCAAACACTAGAGATGGCACTGGTTTGCGATGCCTGCTGATTAACCCCAGTAGCCCTGATCAGAGGAGTTCAGCTCAGGTATTGGTGGGATATCCTTTGCTGTATAACATAACCATGACCCTATTTCCTCTCCTATTTTCAATTGTGCAGATGCCTCTCTAAAATATGAAAAGGCATCTCAGAAAATTTGCTTTTTTAGACAAAGACACTAAAAAACGCTCCCTATTAAAGGGAATTATTGGAAATTTCATTTTTAAGAAAGAAGAGGATTATTTCCTCTTGGTTTGCACTTTCATTGCACACTTATTTTGACCCAACTAATTAGTGTAGGAAGTTGACAATATGCAACCAAGAAGCAGTGACCAACCACCTTTTTATCCCAACAGTGTGAATACCTGAGTACATTGAAATCCAGCCCAGTACTGTTGTGTTTATAGAGGGAAAACACTCTGTCTTTTGTCTATCATTTTTAATTTAATCTACTAAATCTGAACAGCATAATTTGTGGACTACCTCCATCTCTTTAACTATTCATACTTTCTCTTCCTGTGTTAAATACTGATAGAAGCTACAAAAATGCTTCTCCACTAACAGCCTGTAATTTTTCTTCCTTCACAAACCTGAATTTCTTGCAAATGTTTTTTAGAGACATGTAAAATACTATTTCATCCAAACCAATACACACTTTTCTCCCACCAGGTTTCGCAAGTGATCTTTTTAAAAGTAGCACAGAAAAAGAGATGGATGTTGTGTGGCATGAGAGATGAATGCATCTTCAGTTCTAAGGAACAACTATTGAAGTTTCAGATTGGTAACGATCACAGTCAAAATGATATTTTAATCTTGGTACACAGTAGGGAATAGACAGTTACTGCACAGTTCACTAGAATTTTACCCCCCTTTGACACATGAAAGAGCAAGTAGTCTGACTTTTCATCTTATTTCTGAAGAGATCCCCTTCTGGAGGTGGTCTAGTCAAGTCCAGCCAGTGCTCCTAATACAGAAACTTTCAGTTCTACAGTAAACGCGACTGATGTTTTATCTTTGATTTCAGTTCATTGCCACAAAATCAAGATGAATTTGTTGAAGTGTAAGGTTAAAAAACTGCATAAATGAGAACTCCTACAGTAACAGTTGTTTGTAAATTATTGATCAAGGCATTTTTTACAATATGAATTGTAAAAGGGCCATCAAACTTTCCTAAAGTACCTTTGACAATAAATAAGTTCAATCTTTTTTTTCTTCATTTCAGAGGTTTTTTTTCAGACTTTTTTCCCCAATCCATATTGCTAGATGCACCTTGCTATTTCCTCTTGATTCAGAAACAAGGAAGAGAAAGAGAAAAGGATATTTCTGATTTTTCTATGATCCCAGTTCTTCAAAAATGTGTGGTTTGGGTTGGTGGTATATCCATTACAATTGAATAGTAGTAGTTAAAGAGAAAGCATTGAGTTCTATTTCTTCTTGTTTGCAGGTAATAGGTAATGGAGGAAGAAACAAGAATAAACTCATAGAGCTTTTCAACAAACAAAAGAGACCTGGCAGATTGAGGACTTCCTTATTATTTGAATAATATTTTTTAAAAGGCATATGTAAAGAAAGAAGAAATAGGCAGTTGTCCCATGAAGCCTGTCAGGGAAGGTGCAGCTGTGGAAATGAAACTCATTAACTTGCAGAGGTCCTCAAGGAAGCTTCCAAGTTTATTGGGACTTGCACTAACCAAGGGGAGGTCCTTGAGGAACAGAAGGTAAACATGGTGGAATTAAGAGTACAAAGTACATCACACCATCAGAAAAAAACATGACTGAATCCTAGGGAACTGCATGTCAGATGCTTTAGAGGACCCATAAAACTGAGGTGTTGCCCTGATTTTTCAGCCTTCTGATGTTTGCATTCTTTGTAATAGAGTTCTCACACATTTCATGTAAACAAAGCAATATTTTTCTAACTGTTCTTTTTGTTTTTCATTCCTCTCCTGAAGAGGAGACAATTGATGGACTTCTAGTTTGACCAGTGTGATTGGAGAGGAGGCAACCTCATCCTCCAATCCATGGTCATTGTCAAGAATATATATATATCGAAGTAAAATTAAACTGGGGACTTTTTTCTGCTTGAGAAACTTGCTGTGTGTGTATTGTTCGTGTCCTATAGTACAACTGAGGATATTAATCTTACACTGTATAATTGTTGTATTCGTTCACAGACACCTCAGATCAGTGAACTGAACCAGCTGAAGGCATGGTGCTTTACCAGAACCCGCACATTTTCAGAGACTGCTACAGTCTGTCCCAAGAAATAACTCCTTAACTACTGCATTTCCAAAGAAGGGAATAGTCTAAAACACTCCATGACGGTGAGAATTTCTAAACAGAAACAACAAAATATGAGAATACTCAGCCAAAGGAACCTCTCTGTCTTAAAAGAGCCTCAGCCAGTTGTGACTTCCCATACTTCTGAACAAGGACAGTATTCATTTAAAAACCTACCTTAGCAAGCACTTTGCAGACATGCTGGATGTATAGATAAATCTATTTTATATCACATTGTGAGTGCTAATCCTACTGCAGAACACAGTAATTACAGCTCACATTGAATTACTACTTTTTATAATTCATTATAGTGAGGTATTACCCTGTGACATGTCCAAGCCTAGTGAGCACTTCATTATTTTTATACAGAAAAATTGAAGGAAACCACTTACATTGAACTGACTGTTGATCTCTCTCATTCTCATTCTAGGTCAGAAGAACAAGCCACACAATAAACTAGGACATCCTAGATTCCATCTCCTTTAGTAACCAGCCTTTTACATGCTTGCCAGTAACAGTATTAAAAATCCTTTAAACTGTTTATTTATGACATCACACTCTATATAGTGCACAGAATAAACCATACTGATGTCATTCTACCACATTTCTTCCACAAGGGGCATTTTACTTTTGAGATGTGCATGTATGCATACAAATTATGAAGATCCATGTAAATGCAGACAAGCTATTAAAATTGTCTGTGATTTACCTTTGCTTTTAAGGTAACAATGCCAAAACTTCTGACTTTAGCACAGCAAGGGAAATAGTAAAATACTGCTTGAACTTGTGCACATTATTTTAAATTATAGGACATACCCTCTGAAAGAAAATGCATTATTTTCCAAGGGACTGTACAAAGATTACACATTTGTGCTCAGACAGGGAAATATTTTACACCATGACACCTTTTTTAATTCTCTATTTAAAAAGCTTTTGATGTCACCTTGGAAAGTCTCAGAGTGTGCTTACTACAGTAAGCCTAAGAAGAGGGCATGACAGCTGTGGTTTCTGACATGAAAACATTTCTCACTATAGGCACAATAACATTCTATTTATCCTATATTGATGAGTATATGCTGACATGTAAAAGAGGAGAGAAGGAATAAAAAACTAGCCCCTATGTTATGGGAGAAAAAATAAAGTCTTTTAGTCTTCGGTTTGCTTTTGCTTTTCTTGAAGATTCTCACATATCTTATCTGGTTTAAATGTTAACAGATGTTCAGCAGACTTGAGCGCAGTTAAAAACTCACATATAATTCTCTGGTTAAAAATTCAGCAAAAAAAATATATGCTTACAACTTTTTAAGGGATAAAAATAAATTCAAAAAATAATTTTATCTCCAAGTTCACATAAAAAAGGGGAATTTAAAACACTTGGATTTTGATATTTTATCTTGATCTTTTCTTTCTGAATTTACACATGCTGTGGTAGCTTACAGAAGCTTTTTAACACTGAAATAACACTCTATTGACATTTGCTGCATGACGATTTTAAATTAGCTGTTTGTCTGGCTACTAATGAATCACTATTTCATACCACAAAACATATGAACTCAGATTATATTATGGATGGCAATATCAGTTAAAGAGATTAAGTCTTGGTCAGTTGTGGAAAAATGCCTGGTGGTTCCTCTCATCCAACTCTTCCAAGGGAAGCATGAAGTAGTTTACACTCCCAATATCAATATCAGTTACCACTAGACACTAAACTTCTCCCCTGAAGGATGCACATGAGTACTGATTTCTTAAAAGCTTTTATGGAGGTTCATTCTACAAGCACAAAATGTTGTTTGGAAAATGTTCCTGTTGGAAGACAGCTTCACCTTATATAGATGTATACTTGCAGCAACCTTTCTTTAATTAGACTGTGACTCTGTCCTTTTCTCATGAACAAAACCATAAGCAGAGGTGGAATTTGTTATCACAGAACTATTCTAAGCTGAACACCAGAAAATATAACAGAGGAAAATGAGATTAGTCTATTATCTCTCAGAGTAATAAGTTTGTGATATCACTACAGAAGTTGGAAAGCATGCTTCTTTGCCCACTTGCCTCTTATTCTTCTCTCTGATATGAATTCAATGAGTAACTTACCTTGGCTTTCTTTTCAATCCTTTAATTTCCTGTCTCATTTGTCTTTGCAAATCTTTATATAATAGTAGCTAAGAGAAGTTCCCATTATGAATTTATATTGAAAGGAGAGCTTGGTATATAGCAAAAGGGCAAATCTAAAAGTGATTGTTCGCCCTTCCCTCTGCAGAACTCTATGTCATACCCCTGTTCTGATGGCCAAAGAACAAATCTTATGTTAAAATATCACTGGCCTTTCCCTAAAATTCTTCCAGTGGATTAGTTTCACCATATCACTCTCCTTCATTTGATCTGTAGTCTATCTGCTCCACTCTGCAGCCTCTAACTTTTGATTGTCAATATAGTAAAAAAAATTAGTACAAAATATTCCTTTCCTCATACTTCCCCATGTTCCTGATACACACACTGTTTTGAAATCAAGTACTGTTTTTATTTACCATGGAAACCTCTGAACTCTAGCCTGTTCTTTCCCCTCTCCCACCAGTTAAAAAATACAGAATTCCAGTCAGAGGGTTAAAATACCACTGTAGATAATAGCATTAATCTCTCTGACTTGGAAATATCTACGTTCAGGAAAAAGGAAATAACAAGTAAACAGATACCTGGAATGTTTGTTCAGATTGTTTTTACTTCTATGTATTTGAAGTTCATCAGCAATTGTGATTAAACAAGATGAGAAAAGCACAGTGCAGAGAGCACAAACACTAGCCCTGGTGGCAAACCAAATCACTGCCAGGACAAGCAATGTTCAGCCTTTTTTTAAAAATCAAAATGAAGGCAGTACAAACTGTACTGGACTTGGGAAGAACTTGGGAAGAAGAGTAGCCATTCTTTTAAATGTTAATGTGCAAAGGTGTCTCATACTTTTGTAGCATGACAGGTATTAAAATTTTCATTCTCCAAAACTCCTCTAATATGAATGTATTTCATTAACATAATTAATGGTCAAGAGATTAATATCACGGCAAACTACAGAATAGTTAATTTTTGTACAGAAGAAGAGACAAGAGTGAGAGTTATAACAGACTGCCTCTAGGAGAGTTTACACTGTGGTGCAAAAATAGTGGTCTCACACTCTTGATAATGAATTGAAACTAATGCCTTAGGTTTTAACTTTTATATTTTTCAAACCATGTACTGTCCAGTGTAACTCTGAGGTTTCTTGTAGCTCATTAAGTGCTGTTCTCTTATGCTGATAGACATAACAAAACCTCTAGCTTGCTCTCCAAGCACACCCAGAACAAGAACTGCAAACCATCATCCTGGGGTGAGGGGGGCAAGCTTGGGGAAATTCCATCATTGGCTGGGTTCTGGTTGGTGAATTTATGCTGGTATAAAAGTGTGAAGAACTCATGACCTGTGGTCCATTTTGGGATCCACAGAGGCAGGACCCTCTGGAGCCCAGAGTGTGCACCTGAAGGCCTTTCAAATAAATATCGCCTTTTTTCCTTTATTCCTGTCGAGTCTCTGTTTCTAGGTAACCATTTAAGGCATCAAAACAAATCCTTCTCTCTCCTCTCCTGGCTGAGCAAAACAAAACACTTTCCTATCTCAGACAGCTGGGGGTCCTACGGAGGTAAGAGGAAGGTAGGGCACCTGGCAGGAGAGAAGGTGGAAGAAGTCACAGACAGACAGCCCTTGCGAAGACAATGGTTGGGGTCATGGAACCTGGGGATGTTGGCAGCTGAACAAGACTCTCAACTGAATTCATGAAAAAAACTCATTCCTGATAGTTGGTTTGTGTATATGTAATTCACACACAAGCCAATTCTGATTTAAAAGACTGGAAGGCACTCGATTCTATCAGTACTTTCTCTCCTAACTTCAAAAATGCACAATGAATTTCTTATTATCCATCTGGGTGAAAAAAGGCTAAGTTTACCTTTTACTCTGGAAAATTAGCACATGACCATTAACAAATAACATAACCTGAAGCACTATCTTAGGTTACTGATGCGTTTCATAGATGGATTGTATCATCTCAGGACATTTTATGCTAAATTTGATCTTAACTGCCTTTTTTTCCCTGTTTTTTTCTCTTCCATCTTTCTTAGAGGTCTGTAAAATAGTTGCTGACTTCATGTTGACCTGTTTTTCTGTCTCTTCACCATATACTTAGCTCAGTGAGTAGCTTGTGAAGTTTACTGAAGTAGATATCATCAAACTTGACAGCAAGACAAAAACTCTGCTGTGTATAAGCAAACAGTGGTACCAGTATGTGGAGAGCCCAGAGGACAAAAGAATATGACTATTGCAATTCTGTTATTTACAGCTTTGTATTACAGCTTTTATTTCTTTTTCCTTCTTGAGATTGAATGGAGCTAGGTTATCCCCAGGCTCCTTTAAGTATTTCTTTCAGAATATACATCAATCTGCAGTCCCCCTACAGCCTCCATTACATTAGCACCACAACACCTTACAAGCTTTCACTGTCTGTACTCTCACAACACCTCAGATGCAGAAAATTTTTATGATATTAATTTACTAAGAGAGAATCAAATCACATACAGATTTTTTAGGTATCTGACATCCAGAGTGAAATCAAAACCTCTTCCTCTGCTCTTTTTAAACTGCTTGGTGTCATTTCTCAGCTCCTCAAAATGAGATTCAGGACAATCTGAATACTGAGCAAGGAGTCACCCACAGACAGACTTGGAAAAAATGAGAACAGCCTGCTCCAAAATGCCTGGTAAACCTCTACTTGTGTTCTGAAGCTGTCGGTACCACACTACTGTGCATTCAGAAAGTGTTACTACAAGCCCTGTTTAGAAGAGAGGAACTCCTACAGCTGAGTGTGGATCTGTCTTTCTTATGCCTACAGGCATCCCTCCTCTTGATTTTATATAAAAACCACCCACGATAAGGGAAATCCTGGTGCAGTTCCTTGCTCTGACTGAAGGGATTCAAAATTCCATTTTTCTCCTCATAGGAAAGGCATTGCCACAATCATCAAAATGCAGTCTAGGCTGGGGAGGGGAAGCCTGATGCATTTCCTCAGCTTTCAAAGAGCTGAAGAAAGAATTTCAGGTCCAGTGGTCTGGGCAGAGTGAGGGAAAGTGATTTATGCCTCAGACAGTGAAAACATTGCTGGTTTTACCTGGATTTTACTGCTTGTGTCACCTGTACACTAGTGCAAGTCTAGATGTCACGTCTTTTCCATTAGTAGGACTGTCTCGAATAATGCAAGGATGTTGAAATGCAGAGTCCTAATGTAGGAGATTTCCAAAACAAATTCAATATAGAGTGTACAGCTGGGAATTTCTATCTGAAAAACAGGGAATTAGAGCCAGAAGTAATTTTGTTTTCTCATTCTACGGCAGAAATGCTAATTTCTTTAGAACAATAACACATAACCTGCCTATATGTTTGTGATGAAATGCCAGCATCTTTTTATACCTATTGCTGGCTGAGAAGCTGCTATAACAAACTTTTACTAGCTTTTATCTTTTCTATTACAGTCTATTGAATATTAATAAATTACCATCTGCCAGTTTTTGCAGGAGCAGCTGAAACACTGCCTGCATTAAAATTGAAAAAAACTCCTTTCCTCTTCACAAACTTCAAGAGAACACGAATTTTAAAATAATGATGACTGCCTGTACTATTTCATGGTGTTTCCCTTTAACAAAAAATATTAAGATTTATGTGATGCAGTCAGCTTTGCAATTGATAATTAATTGTCACTTAATTACACACTTTAATAATATTTATTCTGAAGTTATAACAACTCTGGCTTAGAAAATGACCCTGAATCACTTTAATTTATTAATTCACTTAATTAAAATACTTAATCTTGAAAAGAGCTTTCAGGCTGTTTAAATAAAGGTAAACAAATCTTCAAATTAAATCAACACTTTTTTTTCCCTTTGATATATGTAATTAATTTTCACTCGACTCAATAAATAAACCTCATGTAAGGTTGTTCATGTGACAACAGAAAATGGCTTGCTGTCAGCTTAATCTTCCTTAACACTGTAAAGCATTTTTAGTTATGCTGACAGGCCTGCTGAAAACCTTTTGCTGGAAAGCAATAAATATTAGCACTTTTCCCACTGGTACTGCAGGAAAAAACATTTATTTATAAATGATGATCATTTATCAACATTTTTGTACAAGCAATTTGAAAACCTCCCAGGCTAAAGCAAACTTGATGGAAACAAAATTTCTGTTTGCAGTCAGATTTAGCTAAAGCACACTTTCTCCTTAAAGAATAACATTTTTTTTCTTCTATTAGTGGTTCTTGGTAAAGGAGTTCTGTGTGCCAAAGATTGTACTTTCTATCTCTCATGAAGGTTTTGAGACAAACTCTAGGACTTAATTACAGAGCTCACAGCACTGTCAAGATTTCACATGTTTAAAGTTATGACTGCAATTAGCTCCACCTAAATCAATGACAGTCAAATGAACTGCAGGAG
The DNA here is from genome assembly GCA_013400515.1 of Erpornis zantholeuca. NCBI lineage: Eukaryota > Metazoa > Chordata > Aves > Passeriformes > Timaliidae > Erpornis > Erpornis zantholeuca. The sequence continues at coordinate 65,160 of VZTN01013655.1, read as the reverse complement.
ATGTTAGTGCCATGGTGAAAGCTGTCACTTGTACAGGCATGTGCACAACTTTACAAACCCAAGTTTTACTATCAAATTTAACTATCAAATTTCCTCATATATTTAGCACAAATTTCATGTATTTCCTTTCAGAAAATGACCCTATATTTTGAAAAGCTGGTTTCCCTTGAAAGCAATTTTGAATTGTTCAGCAAAATTCATCTGATGATCTTGTTACAGCATATACTTGACTAAACTTTCCCCTTACATTTCAGTTTGGTCTTGGTACCTTGAAAACTCTGCTACAAGAGCGTTCCTCCTCCCTACTATACCTTAGCAAGGACAAGAATATAATGTTTTTCCTCAATTTACCATCTCCTTACTGCATGTTCATAGTTGGAGCTGAAGCGACTGCAGTTGTTTCTATCAGTTATATTTGAATAAAGAAAGGATTGAAAAACCTGGGCTGAATATTTACAGTGTAAGTCTCCCTCTCCTAGTCCAACTCATCCTGAAAAGCTCAAGTTAATTAACGACAGATCTAAGGAACTAGATGTCATCAAGATGATAATTAGATGGGACTAAATATGAAAAATAGAGACTTCAGCTGACGATAGAAAGTAGCTTTCCATCCTTCCTCAAAGGCTGTTTATAGTAGAGGCATTTGAATCTGGCTGCCATGATTTTTAGCAAAACTGCAATACATGAAGGTGTTCATTGAACTGAAACCAGCATAAAATTCCTGTATGAGCACAAACTGTCATGAGTTTTCCAGCTGCTTCTAGCACTCAAGAGAGCAGAAATAAAGCAAAGAATTTCACATTTTTGAAGTGGATGAATTTTCAAGACTTTTTTTCCAGTTTTTGAGTGTGCACAGCAGAAAGAAATGACTGCTAATGAGAAAATAGACCTTGATTTTTGATGCACTATTTTCAGCTGCCAACCAGAGTTTGGTCAGAATTCTTAATAAAGTCTTCAGAGGATCTGTCGTCTAGCTATAGTATTATTCTACCTCTTGTTTTCATCCTGAACAAATGCGTGAAAATACATCTGGGAAGACTTCACTTTTTGGTTTCACTGGTTTTTGTTGATTTTGTCGGTGCAAATGTGCCCCTTGTTTAGGAAACAGCTAAATAAAATCAGAGATAATTTTCACATGATAAATAAAAATAGTCAATTTCTGCAAGCATTTTTGGAGAAACACAGAAAATGCTGATTGTCATCATGGTTACTTTACAAGGGATTCTGGGCACTACAAATGAATTCTTCAGCTTCAGAAGCGAGCACTGCACCTACTGCACAGGAAGACCAGCTGGTGGCATCTCTGCTAACTGTAGGGAGAGTCTGCATGCTCAAGCTGTTTAATGGAGTGGATTGCAAATTGCAATCAGAATAATTATATATCTATTTAAAACAACTTTCCCTGCAATGTAATGCAAAAGAACCACCGTTCAAAAATAGCCTGAAGAGGTTTGGGTGTCTATGACAAATTTCAGTGCTCAAGTGCCATTACAGACAGCTGGCTTCCAGCTGCCCTTCCACAAGGGCACATCTCCTCCTCCCATCCAGCCGTTCAAGGTCATTTCAGTGCTTATTCTTGGTGCTAAGAGACATTTCACAACCCTGCAGACATTTTGTAGGTTCCTAAACACTTCTTTAAATCCAATCGCATGGGACTGAACTCCTCCCTGGAGTGCAATGGCTGAAAACTGTTTTTGCAGGTGCATTTATTAATTTCCTGCTCTGATTTAAAAGGGTGCACAACCTCAATCCCAAAGGGTAGACCAGTGGCCTTATTACACAGCTACACTTCAGCCATAAACAAGTTGCTTTATTTCTTGTGCTGAAGCTCACACAGGCTGCAGTGCTGCTTGCAGGCAGCTTGTTACCTTCAGCAGTGAGAGACCAGCTGTGTATCCTAAATTAATATATTTGTATTAAACATCCATGTTTTCTGCTGCCTGCTGCTGAACTGGGCAAAAATAAAATGTTGACATGTTAGAAAATGGTGTTTAAACATTAAAAAATACTGATTTAAATAAAGGTGATGCTGGACTGGTACCAGAAAAGAATGTAAAGCATTCATTTTACCTGTAAATGTAACATAAAAATATGCAACCTGTATAACCGTTTTTATATATAATCACTGTAATTATACAGAATATATGTTACATACAAAATATTCGTAATATAGTATTTTCCAGTATGTGCTTTAAAATAAATACAAATGCTATATTTTTAAAAAATTAACAGTGTTTTCATCGTGTTGTTTGGCTCTTAGTGACTCAGATACTTTAGCAGACAGGAAAGGGAAAGATCTGGCATATTTGAAACTGGACTTCCTTATTAATTTCATTCACTGTCCAGCATCTTCCTCCGAGAAAAAGCAGGATGTTTTGGGTCTCGGCTGGCGTCGCACAGCTGCAGCGTGCGCAGAGCGAGGAGCGTGCGGCAGGGAAGGGAAGGGAAGGGAAGGGAAGGGAAGGGAAGGGCTCGGGGTGTGACCCGGCCGAGCCGGGGCTGGAAGGCGTCGGGAGCTCTGGGGACCGCAGGAAAGCTGGAGAGCAGTAAGCGGAACGGGGAAAGGGAAAAGGGTCAGAGGAGGGGCGCAGAGAGCTGGAAAATCAGAGCAAAGGGGAAGCCGAGCGAGTGCAGCAGAGGGAAGCCAGAGGCTGGCCGGCCCCGAGGTCCCGGAGCTGGGGAAGGGCAGGGGACAGCCCGGAGAGGCTGCGGGCACAGGCACTGCAGCGCTGTCACAGCGGCGACAGGAGCCCCGCTGCCTGCCCTGCATCAGCGCTTACTCCTGTGCTCACCCTGGCAGCCTTGTTTGCATGTTCCCGGTCTGATCTGCCTTGTCATTGCTGCGATCTGCCTGCTCCTTCGCTCCTTAGACAGCGATTAAAGCTTTGATCTGTCTTCTGGTTTGCTATTAAAATATAACAATGTTCGAGTTGGGAAGGATGAAATTATCCATCCCTTACAAGGGACAGCCCATCCCATAAAAAATAGAAAAGGCACTATTTTCTAGGAAGTGAAACATAGAAATTGCTGCAGTTTACAGCAATTCCAGACTGTGAAATGAGCCCGAGCCGAGTCAAATGCCACGTAGGCTTTGATGCAACCCCTGACACCTCACACTCACAATCCTGAAACCAATGTAAGGCTGTCACTGAGGGCCTGAAACAGCAGAGTTTGCTGAAATGAAGTTCACAAGCAGCTAAGTTCAAAGCAAAGGTTAGAAACAAATCTAACGAATATGCAGGGTCAAAAATTCCTCAGTTCCAAGCTTTTTAAATATCAGTGGCTTAGGCTCGCTCTCTACAAACTGCTTCCATCATTTATTGTTACTACACTATCATTGTGTGTGTGCCAGCCCCAGCAAGGCATTGGTTGTTAAAGAATTTACAAACACAACTGCAATAATTTAATCACTGTACAGTAATAATTCTGCTGCAATAGATCCTCTCACTGATGACTGCACTGACAATACGAGAACCTGACTATCAGGGGAGTGGCAATGTCCTCACATACAGGTACATCACAAGTGTAGGGACCTTTCTTCCCTTGGCCTACCCTGCTCACAGCAGCAAGGTGAGAATGCTCAGACCTAATTGATCCTGGCTCTGAGTGCTGATACAGCCATGCTAACAACTAGGCTTCTTCTCCAGACTGCAGAGATCTTTGATTCTGAGCCACACCACAAAACATCAAACAGACCTTCCACAAGCCACTTAAAAACCTGCCTGTCTCAGATCTCAACACTTAAAAAAAACTTTCCTGACTAAGCAAGGGGATACTAGCTTATCTTCAACCTCTGTGAGGAATTCATAGGTTACAAGACAAATTGTACTCATCAGAGCTGTGTCTACATGAGAGACTAAATCTTTTTCTGAGACAGTGACCGTGATTTGAGTACCTACAATTTAGCTGCCAAAAAGAAGCAAATGTAATTTTCTGAGTGCTAAGTACCTGCAGCACCTTTTCCTGAGTGTGACTAGAAGCAGGCTGGGGCCTGAACACACTGTGATCATATAAATGAAATGCATGAAGGGAAATAACATCCACTTTCAAAAAAAAAAAACCAAAACAAAACAAAAAACAAAAAAAAAAAAAAAAAAAAACAACAAAGAAAGATAGATGCTCCTGCACCATACTAGAGGTTCCAAAGCAATGCAGCATACAGTTCATTTAGTTTTACAATTCATTACTCAAAGAGTCGATCTTGATATTCCTTAGGACAAAGACAGTAATTCCTGTGTGGGAGACACCCCTGCACATAAACCATCCTGATGTCAGATTTGACTTTTCATCTTCGGCATGAACAGGCAGATTTGAGGTCTAGTCTACACTCTTGTATGGGCACAAAGGCACAAATTTGCTAAAATTGGTACAACTTGGGCTTTCCACTGCTTAAGGAAGTTTGTCTCTACAAGCAACAAACTGCCTGCCTGTACCCCAGCAGTCCAGCAATGATAGCAGCCAGGACTGGAAAGTTCTGTCAGTAAAACTAAGGTTTTCACAGAATGAAAATGGCTTTGGGAGGCGTTCTTGGGAGAATTACAGGTTAACTGGAGTTTATCCAGGCGTGTTTCAGGTAATACATTGTCTGTAAAATCCTTCACAATGTGTAGCCTGTAAGGCACTGATGAGTCACCAGACCAGTGAAGATGCTCTGCTAAGTTCTGTAGTCACAGAAACAACCATAGAATTCAGATCTTGAAGAGGATGAGTACTCTGACTCCCCTATAATTTAGGTCTGAGTCTAATGAAGCAGTGACGGCACAGCAACATACAGCTACTACAAGATAATGCAGACTTTTACCTTTCCATTTGCCTAGAAATTTTCTTGTCTATATCTGGAAGAAAAGAATCCAGACACAAATCTCTTTCTGTCAATTCCTAGAAGTCACAAACAATTTTAAAACCTCAGTTCAGCAAATAACCTAAATTTAGGCTTAATGTTGACTTACAAGTATTCCCACCCTAAGCGAGTCTACTTAGGGACCCGGGCATTAATTGGATCAGGTTCTAAGGAATGTCTGATATGCAGATGGCCACTGCTTCCAACCTCAGGGACCAGTTCTAGATTTCAGTAGACTAGCACAAAATCAAGACTTAAAACCATGACTTAAGAATGCTTCCCTTAGACAGTGCTTCTTAATAATTGAGAGGACTTTTGGTTTGGGTGGTGTAAGACTCTTGAGTTTAATAACAGTTCACATAAGGAATCTCTATTTCTATTTTCAAATCACAAAATCAACAATAGAATCACAAGGTACTGCATCACTTTCCTCAATTTACTGTATGTGAGTCTGGAATGTGAGCAAGACAATTCTTATGAGACATTCAGCTATGACCAGAGGCAAAAATTCTGGCAATCTAGTGTAAAACAATGTTCTTGTGCGATTCCAGGCTTTGCAGAGTTTTCTTGTCAGTGGAAGCTTTTTGATTTCAATGCAGTCACTCCTGATTTACCCCAGGGGCAGTAAGACAGAAGCTGGAGACATAGCAGTACAATTTTTTTTCCTTAGGAGCTCCTGTGTAACTGCCTTGAAGTCAAATATCCATTGAGATTTTTGATTTTGCAAGATATCTGTTACTGTAAAGAAATCTCTCCCTCCTTTCCCAGATTCTGCCTTTTCTTTTCCCAAAGTAATTAGGTTTGAAAATTAAATAATGTTTTTGCTATTGATAAGTAAGTATTAAGGTAAGTACCTCGAAAGGGAGATGCGTTCAAAAAAATAATGTCCAGTTCCATTGCTTAACTTTTTTCCTCGCTAGAATTTAATGAATTCTTCATTTGCTATTATAAACTAAATATTTCCTTTGAGTCCAATTAGCATAGCTGGAAGAAAAAGCAAAGCAAGGCACTGTTCAGCATGCATCAATGTAATGGAAAAATCAGTTCTTTTATTCTAGCTTTAATAACTGCAGCTTGATTAGAGAGAAAGAAAAAGCTAGGAGGGAGAGGTGGGGGGGACGAGAGGCCTGCCAAATTAGTTCTATAAGAATTCTCAACCTGTCTGCTCTCTGGCTTACTATTCAAATGCTAATTGAGCCTTTTTGTAAACAGAATGGGTAATCATGGAAGACAAAAACAGACACAGAAAACAAATGAAATATCGCACCTTATCCAAACCAGCACAAAATTGCACTGATGAGCTTTAGCAGTCTTAAAATTTTGTGTCTTTGGTGTCTTTAAAGAACACAGAAAAGGATATAATTAATATAATAATGTAAAATATAACATAATAAAATAATAAATAATAAAGAGCAGTTCTTTTTGAACAATGAAACCAGTCATGTTATAATTAGATAAGAGGATTTAAATTCTCAGCTATAAACATGAAAGTGGACCATGAGACTGGATAAAGACAAGGTTTTAATTCTTATAAATTAATTACATGGCATTATTATTATCAGTACACAGGATGCATTAATTATACAATTAATAATAAGATGAAAGGCACAATTTTTTGCAACTTGAAATCACTTGGGCACATTTGGTTTTATACAAGAATTGTCCTTCAGGCATTTCTATAATCTTGTTACTATGCAAAGTCAAGCCCTTAAACCTGTTAGTGGAAGTAGTAGATGGAATTAATCTCTCTTAATTTAGACTTCGTACTTACACATATTGCTGCAAATTTTAGATACCCCCTGTAATTGGGGTCTGAGGTGTAGCAGATTTATTATAACTTCTCCCTGCAAAATAAAGACTGATGTTACTAGAAGTACATCCAATATGCAGTCAGGTAAAGGTGTCTTCCACTAGAGAAAGCTGAACAGCGTCTTGCACAAAACCATTGATAATGTCAACATTGCACTCAGATTTTCCTATGAAGTTTTCCACTTCTGCAGAGAGGCAGAGCTGGGCTCAGCAGAGCAGGAATGTATTCACAGTAACAGAGGTACCAGTCCTCCACCCAGTGTTTAATCTCACAGCCCCCTCTAACCCCACAACTGGGCCATTTGCTAGTCCCAGCCTTGCTCAGATCAGATTCCAGAAACCATATCATGTGCAAGAATATTTGTGCTATTAATTTTTTTCATATATACACACCACTTCACAAAGAGGCCATCCTCCCCCCAAGGCAAGGCCTCCCCAAGAACAGCAGCCCCAAGAACAGGCTATCAGGAGAGCACTGGAGGGCCTGGACACTGCCAGATGTTCTCAGCGGGGGCATGTATGGACTCTGCACAGATACATGGGTGCACGAGGGAAGACCTCTTACATTTTGGCACAGATGCATTGCAAGATGATTTTGTTTTCTGTTAGATCTCAATGAAGTAAACTCTTTACCATACATTTTAATTTTAGAATTATTTCACAAATATTACTTATAAGGAAAATGATTTTTCTGCATTAAGGGGTTGATGAATATAATGTTTAGCAGTGTCTAACTCAATTAAACCCCCAAGATGGGCTCCGACAGGAATTCAAAAGTGGGGTGAATGCCATGAAAACAAAGGTTCATCTTTCAGCCTAAACCTTTGAAAATGAAGAATCTAATAATACAACCCTGTGTTACTACCCCTGAGTAATTATTCCTTTTCCATAGCATTTTGGTCTTACATTTCATTCATATATCACTCTGAATAGTGGCCATCTGGGATAAATGAACTTTATCTGCTGGTTATTTTGATTTCAGGTGTGTTCACTGTGACACCTCCTCATGAACGAGCTCACCTCCCTTTCATTTTGATCTTCCTCCTCCATATCCTGTCAGAGTTAGCTCGGTAGCTAAGGTTCACCAATCTGATAGGCACCTTTTGTGAGACTGTTCATTTCTGCTGTGCTTTTTAATATAAGCTGTATTTTGATTTGTTATTATTTTTATCACCATAGTCCCTTGAGAACCCAAGGAAGCAACAAGTACCTCTTTGTCCTCAGAGCTGTTATCTATGAACAAAGCACCTCTATCAGCCACACAATCTTCATTGTAGAAGATGAAGTTTTTGCTTTTCTTTTTGTTTCATTGAAGGGTATTATTTAATTAGATTTCCTGGAATATTGAACAGTATTTCTATACAACAGGAGCATCAATTTAGAATGGAAAAAATGTACTTTACTATAAACAAGATATGTCCAACTTTCTCCTGAGTAGCTGGCCAAATGTCCAGTGTTAGAATAGGAAGTCAAGTAAGACAACAAAATTTTTCATTAAAACCTTTGTCCTTTGTGCCTTGCTATAAAAAAGAGCAACCTTCCATTTTCAAAGTAGCTTGTTATTGTTACCATTAAGTTATAACACTAGAGTAGCACCAAGTAATAACAATTAGAATCAAAAGCTCATTTTAAGTACTGGACAATAATGAGAAAAAATTCTTTCCCCTGAAAGAGTTTAGACTATGAAGAAAGAGTTCAGCATATAAATATTAATAAGAAGCAGAGCAGCAAAATTCTAGGAGATTCAACCTTTATAGCTATAGATCAGAAGGAACATGTCCACGGGTAGAACTCAAGGCTCATAGCTGAAGCCTACAACTCCCATGACTCCTGTACTTTGTAGAATAAGCCCATATGAAAGAAAGTGGTAAGGACAAGGGACAGAAGTAATATAATTTAAATGGTTGCTTAAAAAACCACAATCAAACAACCAAACAAACAAAAAACCCCAATTATAACGCAGCCCAGAGCTATGGAGATTTTTTTTCAGCCTGTTGACAGAACCTCTTGCAAAACTGAGAATCACATAACATTTTTCCTCATGTGCCTCTATGATATCATGGCTAGCCACTGCGGACTCATTTTGAGTGGCTGGGTAATGCTGCATGTTCTCAGTAACTGGTGCTGAAGGAAGGAGTTGCTCAGAACTTCGCTCAGAACACAGCCCCTGTCTTTCCCAGAAACCAACTTTTCAAATACAAAAAGCTCCAAGCTGCTGTGGTTTATTCTATTTTCCCCTCACTCTCCATCCATTTTGTTTACAGACAGGTATATGTGGACACTACATAAGTCAGTCTTTTGAAAACTAGGCCTATCTATTATTTCTAGAAGTCTTTGATGTCATTACAAACTGACCAGAAAATTTAGTAAGGATTTTTTCTTAGGCTTTTTCCTGTTTTGACTATGACAATATGGTGCAAAGACTAAAGCTTAAAAGACTGGTTTATGTGTTCATGTGTTTTTCTATGTATACATACACTTTGAAATGCATTCATAAATATTTACTGTGACATAATTACAGGTGGAGAAAAAGATGCTAAATATGAAAATATTTCCCCCTAAAAGCAGGCTAGGTATTGGGTTTGGGTCACAGAGTAACAGTCTCTTCTGTACAGAACACAACACAGCACCATATAAAACTGAGTCCAAAGAAACAGATTTTTAAAAATATTTATTTTTTCTGAAAATCTGTCTGGGTGCAGTGTTTTTAAAAGATCAAGTTTATTTTGTGTTAGTTTTCTTCATCTGTTGTCAAAAATAAATATTGAAATACAGCCAGTACAACATATTAGCTTTACCTAACAGTGCTATTTAACATTTTTATTCAACAAGCTCACACAGGAAAGATTTCACCAATACCATACAGCTTTCTGGTGTAAGCCAGGTAAGGCTGAAAGGATTTTTACCATTTCTCTGTACTATAAAAAGTGAATTATAGGCAGGGCACTTAGGCACCTTGCAATTAAATGAGTTTTAAGGTTGCCAGTGGTCCTCACTCCGTGGTCTGTATGTATTATCTGTTTCAGTATCTGAGGGGGGGAGGAAAATACATCTGCCAGCTGACATTTCACTGATGACATCACAGAGCACATTTCTGGTGCTTATGTGTAAAATATCAGATTCAGTTCACAGGAATTTAGTTTGAACAGATTCCTTGGCTTTATGCAGTTTATGTGAAATGCCTGTGCTGTTCAGAAGATGTTGATTTGAATGAAACCACCACCTCAAAACAGAAGCCACCAAGAATGGCAAGCTGTCAGTTGGTTTGCTCTGGACATGGCAAAGCCACAAGTCTAAGCCACCTCACTGAGAGATTGCACAAGGATAATTCTCCTGGGAGATTGCACAAGGATAATTATCCCTCAGTCTTCCAAATAAAACCCAGTAATTCTTTACCACAGATGGGAATGACAACCACCTTCCCAGCATTCTCAGACGCTGGGTTTGGAATGCTGCTGCTCCCTGCCCCCCAGGTGCTCAGCCAGATGGAGATGAAAAGCAGCACTCACAAGGCAGGTACAGGTCAGGGTGCATCCAAGCTGACACCAGCCTGTATTTTCACACACCTTTGAGAGTTTTTTAGATTCAAGGTTTGTGCATGCTCACAGGTGCTGTTGCTGTGAATTTATTGAGCCACCAGATACAAATGAAGTATTTCTAAACCTTAATAAATCTTGGAATTGGTCTGAGTCCTCAAGAGAAAGCTTCAGTGAAAAGCTGGCATTTTTCTTTTTTCCAGGTTTAATTGGAACCGTTTTGCATGTTACACTAATCACCCCTTCAGGAGAACAAAAGACAAAAACTCTGCCAGCAAAACTCATTCCTTTTTTAGATTTTGATTTGTCAGACATTTGTATTTGCAAGTTACATCACAGTTCTATCCTAGACCAGAAAGACTAATTTATGAAGTTCATAAAAATTCTGTATTTCAAGCTAAGAACATGACACTGGTATCTTTTACAGTAGAATAAACCCGAAATAACTTTGCTGAAATCCAGAAGGTTATAGCAAAATATGACTGATGGAAGTGTGACATAAATCAAATTTTGAGCTTTCCATGTAAAGTTGAAACAGTCTCACCTCCTGAAATAATTCATCCAAACTCACAAAATTATTTCTCTTCTGATTGTCCTAGAAGACAGGTACTCAGCACAGGTCAGAGCCAAGGAACATTGCCATCATTTCTCTTGCCATATTTCTTTTGAGTTTTGTTCCAACTATTCATCATTCACTGTTTGTTAATCTTCTATGTGTCACACAGTGTCCCACACAATAGAGAAGGCTAATTATGCTCTCAGTAATGAGCAGTTTGTGTGAATTGTACGTGACAACAGGAATTGTTAGTGCTGTAAGTCAGGAAAGTTTGACTGACTGTGACATGGCACTTGACAGAATTGCAAATGTTCAAAACAGGAAACGAGCAAAGACAGATATTTTACGCAAAATGTGCTAACAGACAATCTTAGGTCGACAATGAAATCTCTGCTCCAGCATGACAGACCTGACAACAGTAGTAGACCTTTTCTAAATATTCATTTAAGAATATTCTATCCATGTAGATTTTTCATTACATAAAGAGGTTAGCAATATAAGATATAGGGGTCTTGGCTAAACATAATGTAATTGGGAACAACGTGTCTCTGACAAGAAATTTGATTCAAAAAGGAATTTCCAGTAGGGATAAAGCAAAGCATTCATGGCATAACATCTGAATTACTCTCCACAGTTCTGATCACCTATACCCCAGCAGGAAAAATTCAATCTTAAATAAACTTGGCTTTTATTAGAAAAATAACAAGGGAACAGAAACTGTACTGCACAAGACAGAAAGGTAAAATCTCAAAGAAAAGATGATTAGAAGTACAACAGAGAGGATCAGTGCACACAAGCAACAGGAAACAATACTGATGTGTAAGACCACACACTGGGCAAGTAACCTGAAATCTTATTAAAGCTAATACAGTCTCGTAATGAGGAATTGAATTCAAACCAGTGAGGAGTAAGGTTCCAAAACAGCAAAATCACCCTCCTTTTGTCTGGACTAGAGAAAAAAAAATAGCAGCAGGCAGGAAATTTAAGAGGGACTTAATTCAAGTCAAAATGAAACAGCAACCACTTTCTCATCGCTTGTTCCTATTTAAGATGAATTGCAATTCCTCAATTTAATATATCTGAATATTATGTAATAAATTTGACTATTATATTATTTATAGTTTTTAATTAATATTTCTGCCTTAAAAGTAGGAGCAGTTATGTTAGGGGGATGTGGCAGCGAATGACAGAAGATGGTTCAAAAACAACACTCTCTTTTTTGCTATTTTCTCCTGACCACTGAAAGAAAAATGTCAAATCACTGACCCTGATCCCAGTATTTGACCAGTATATCATCCACTGGAGGTGAAGGACACATTTATTTCCCCCCCTGAATTCCCACTTTTTACCTATTTTTCTGGTGTTCTCTGGACAGACTAATTTGGGGTAATGCAGTAGCAGACAGGTTTCTCCCAAATCATTCCATTTTTCTCAGCTACCAATAGTGAGCCAAACAAGATTCAAACATCCTCAGCCTTATTCATCCCCCTAAGAGAGAGGGTTTTATACCTCAGTAGTAGGATTGGGTGAACTCTGACGAGCAGCCTATCTTTTTGTGCTCTTCATAAATTGAAAACTTGTCAGCCTGCACTGAAACATCTCATTTATGTCGCCCTGAAATTAAGCCTTCTGATTTGTTTTGAAAACTTGTTCTGGTTGTTTTGAAAAGTCACTCTGGAGTTCCCATGAAATCCTTCATAAACAAGATGTGTTTCTCTAACTGTCTTTCTTGTTTTTCATTCCATTCATGATAGAAGAACCTTCGATGGACTTCTGTCCGAACCAGTGGAGATGGATAGGAGATCTCCCTGTCCAGTCCACAGGGTCTCAAAGAATTCTGTGAAAAATAAAACTTCTTTCTTCTTCTTCTGACACCTCAACCTGTGTGTGTGTGTGTGTGTGTGTGTCCATTTGTACTCTCGAGTGACACATTTAAATATTTTCTAGTGTCAATAAATACCTGTGAAGGATTACATAAATACAGTGAGCCCCATCCAGGATCTGAGTGGGTAGAGAGGAGGCAGCTAGTACAGTGTTAATACTTCTAATATATTTTTCCCATTTAAAGCCCAGTAATTTCAGGCTCTCAGAAGAGGACAGCTTGCTCAGCCTCTCTTCATGGAACAGGCAAAGCTGCAACCCTTTCACACACTTCACAGGCGGCAGACAAGGACGAGGGAGAGCTGCAGGGAGCCTCTCTCCTTTTGTGTGTGCTTACGTAATGGGGAGTTCAGCATCCCCCAAGTGGCTGCCGTGACCTAAAGGAGCTTTTAACAGCAGCCTCCTCCTAAAGTTATACATTCATAAGCACAGAGAATCATTCACGGTACCAGTAATTGCTCACAAAAGAGCTCTGAACAATGAGCGAGTCCTCTCTAAAAGCTTCCACTGCAATCATGGGTGTCAAGGGCTGGCCTTGCACTTACTTTTGTAACAAAAGTGTGTTTTCAGAAGACAGGATTTTCCAGCTAATGCCGTGGGCAACAGAACTAGTGATAGAATGGCCCCTCCTGCTCATGCAACATGGAAATGGGTTGTAAACAAGCACAGCAACCCAAATTCCACCCATGTTAATGGCCAGGTTTCAGCATCCAGCATAGACTAAAATGTTATCCCAAACAGTTATCAGAGAGGATGAAGACACCTGGGGTCACTCTGGGAGCACACCTGAATCCAGGTGTTGCTACACACGGAGACTGGGATAGAGGAAGGACAGTTCTTTTTAGAGATTGAACATGTACAGTCAGATTTGATCAGAGAAAATTATAAAGCTGGAGAAGAGCTGCCCAAAAATTACACCATTGTTATGGTACCCAAGTCATATTATGCCTTATAGCTGATTCATGTACTTATAGGAGTCAGAGAGAACACAAGATACCAAATCCTGACACTGCACAAGAACACAGCTCTTCTTTCAACAACACTGAGGTTTTTTGTCAAGAGTTTGTCACACAAAAAAATGGAGCCTCAGTTTGATTCAGACTTTCATGTCTGTGCTGAAATTCAGGGATATTTCCCTTCCAGGAAGGAACGGGAAATGAAAAAGGGGTATTTGGAAATATATTTTAAAATTAATAATATTTCAAAACTCATCTCTGAAACTTTTTACAAGATGAAATTTATTTAATTTTAAAAACTGAGAAGAAAAACCTTTATTAAATCAATAAAATTATCTTTTCAATAATTTGAGCAATTTCAAGCCCACTTTCAAGTAATCTTATTTTGATGCAAAAAAAATAAGAAGCAAATTTAAAAACTTGAACTAATACATACTTATTTAAAAGCACTTTTTAGTTCAGCCAGTGATCTAAAAGTCAATATTTCACTCAGCTCTAGGACCTAAAGAGAACTATCTCAAGTATTTGCCCAAAGGACTAAACAAAATCACTTGTATAATTAATGTGATTTTCTAAAAAGAGTAGATTTAATACATTTGAGAATACCAATGTCTCTTAAGACAGGAGTTTTCTTCACAAGCTCATCTTAAGAAGATTCTTCTGTACTTCTTTCCTATGCATGTGTTCCAAGAAGCATTTAATGATCTTCACAGAGTTACTAAAGAAAAAAATAGTCTAACTACTTGCTTTCTAGTTCTCCATTGAATTTCTTAATAATTAACACAACGCTCTGTTTTGTTAAATATAACTTTAAAGAAAGCAAGAACTTTTCAAATTAAGTAATGAGACAAGAATGCTAACAGTTTTTTTCACTCCAATAATTCACATACGTACTAAAATCTCTAAGGTTTTTAGGAAGTAAGATAGGAAAGATAGCAATGACAATGTTTCTACTGTTAAGATGAAATCCACTCGTCAAGCTAAGCTCTTTCATTGTGGGAATTTTTTATCTGAAAGGAAAGAATTTAAGTCACCCTTTTTGTTTTCATCATACTTTAAATGCATAAAGGATATGTTTGAAAGCAGATACTCAAACCAGTAAATCTTTACGGTCTTGTATCCAGCTACATGTCCTCCAGTGGCCATGATCCTGAGGGAGCTACTGGAATGCAGCTGAGTCACTCGGGTTACTGTAGGAAGTTTCCTCTCTCCATGCCTGGCTCTCCTCCACCAACCTCCACATACACAGGTGCACTCTTTGAAGCTTTAACAACAAGGACAAAGATGGTCCTGGACATATTTTTTATTTTTTCTTTCTCATTGTTTCTTCAATATTTTCTCTATGATTATTTACCCATGTAATCTTACTTGACAGAATAACCCTTGTTTCCAGACCGAATCCAGCTGCGGAATGCAGTGACCAGGATGTCCCATGATCAGCCAACTTGTGCATATGACAAAAACTGAGCACAGCCATCTCAGTTTCCCTGTGCCTTTGAGATCAAATCATATGCCTCAAACACTCTTCCAGGTTTAGGACTAATGACATGAAGCAACAGTTTCTTTCAGCACAACATGAAAGAAAAAAGGTAACAGAAAACAGAAGCAAGAGAGAATAATCAGTCTAGGCTAGAAGGGAAGATGAGTTTTCAGCTATATGAAGCCCATGCATGAAATCTGTTTGGGGCAGGAGGACCAAAAAAGCATTTGGGATCTGGTTTCTTATGTATGTGAATAACAACCGTACATGAGGAGTCTGGATTAAACACCCAGATTCTGAGAAAGAAAATCTTTTAGGTCACCATACAAGCTGTTCAATGCAAAGCTAATGCCTGTTAAAAAATTTGTTTATATTTTACTAAAAATTGAAATGTACCTTAAATGTGCTATAATGCCTTGGTATAGGAAAAGAACAGATGGAGCTTTCTCTAGTCAAGCCTCAGCTTGAAAGACACTCAGCTTGTACAGCTGAAGCTTAGTTGGTGGTGCACTTCATGTCCTTCATGTAAAATATTCTGTCACTTTTAATTTTGTACCTTGTTTACTTTCTCTGTTACAAAAGAACTGGGACTTGTTTTTAGCAGCTCTGATTAAGTTTCTATTGATTTTCGAGATAGGAAATGGAACTTTCAGATTTCCCACATGAATTTAAAGCAAGTCAGATATTAACCTCGAGGTAAAACATCTGCCATGACATTCAAAGAATAGACAAGTACTATCTTACTGAAAACAGCATCTGTGCTCAAATCTCAGTGTCTGGGAGTTGGAACTGGAGAATGATGCAAGCAGCAGGACTGTATTTTCACATATGTAAAACCACACCTACACACACCCACATTTATTGACATTTACATTCACTGATATGGATTATCACACACATGAAGGATCCTTTATGTACACACCCCTTAACTGTTAAAGCACTGATGGCTAAAGTGAGATAGAGATGGTGTCAAGTGGAATTGAGAAGAACGAGAAAGCCAATGCAGAGCTGGAAAACTTATTTTTTGATACCACTATTACTGTATCTAATATAATGGTTACTTACTGGTTTTGAGGATCAATGTCCCCTTTTGTATCCTGTAACAACTGCCAATATGTACATACATTTTCTAGCTTAAAACCTTAATTAGCAAATGTATCCCTGCTATAGGTGTTACTAGACAGTATTTAGTAGACTAACAAAAAATAAATATGCATAACTATCTGAAATATATGCCATATGCAACATCTACTGATCTGAAAATTATTACCTTCAAGTCCATGGAAGGGTTTTATCTATCATGGTAGTCTTCTTTAAGCTCGTTTTTTGGAGGTGTATGTGATATTGATGCATATTTTTAGACTAGCCACACTGGGTATGGTTCTGAAAACAGAGCCCATGCAAAATGTAGGAAAAATTCAGATGAAAGACAAAAGGGAGGCAAAAATCATCTTTAGAAATGGAGCCGAAACATTTTAGTTCTTTTCTCTCTTGTGAAACAGTCGTAACTCCAGCAGTTTGCTACTGTTTAAAATGTGTACCTGTCCAACAGAGCTAGAAGGTGCCACCTATTTTATCCAACAAACAAGGGAACATTTCAGTGGTATTCATGGACTTTTAAAAGTGAATTATGCCTACTGTCTTATCACTGCAAGAGTGATCTCCTCTGACTGGAGACAAACCTGGAACCTGCCTATAACGCCCTTGACAAGAGGAGGAGTCTCTGCAGCTGGTTAAACCATAACTATGGTTTGTAGCCCAGTCCTATGAAAACACAGTTGGTCAATGCATTCAAACACCCTTGTAAAGCTGCTTTGATTAACAGAGTACAGTGCCTTTGAAATGCACAAAGAAAAAAACCCAAACAACTTTTATAAATGATTTAATCTTCCAGTCCTGAATGTTACTATTAAAGCTCTCATACCAAAAGGAAGTTAAAGGATATTTGAGGGATTTTAGGAAACACTCTGATCCAAGAAAATCAGCTCCTCTAGCCTTGAAAAACATTACACAGAAGCTGGAAAATATAAAACTGTTTTGCTAATTTTCATGAACCTGATTTAGAAATTGTTTATCAGGTACATCATCTTGCAGAAGGCTTTGAAATGGCACTTTTAAAAGGACGAAAAAATACCTGTTTTAAACTGTCATGGTTGAATTAATAACAGCTGACCCAGCCACAAGCTATAGATGACAACAAAGAAAAAAACTTTATGAGAAGATTAAAGTAAAAAAAATGAAAATAAAGATTGTGTAGCACCTATTATTATTGTTTATAAATCTGCTTTATCACCATAATCTGCTTATCAATTAAAAGTGTAAAATCTTGTGAGACATTTTTACAATTCCAAGTTGCTTTTTTCATTTGATGGAAAACTGAAACTGTGCTGTCACTTTCCCTAGTAGTGATTCCCGGAGCCACAGGTTGTCCTTGTTCAATACAAAGCCCACTCTTTTGTCCCAGCTTTTCAGAAAAGGATTAAACTATACTGAATATCAGACCTCATATCACTGATTAAACTAAATCTCCTATGCTTTTTCAGAGCTGACTGCAGAGGTTAAAAGGATTGTGTGAGAAAGAATGTATGGGTTGCAGAATACATAATAAAAATACAATAAATACGTAGCATGAAAAATGACACCACTAATTCCCATGTGCACACCTGCAAGGTATCAAGGTGGATATTTGCAGGGGAGCAGTTAACACCACTTCTAACACCATGTTTTTGGGACTGTACTTCCCAAATGACCCAGCCATTAGACCAGATGGCTGAAATGAAGCATTTAATTTTTAAAAGAGATTACAGAATTATTGTGAAGAATTTTCTAATGCATTTCTATTGCTATCAAATTATTAGTGAGAAAGGAACCTAAACTTGTAACCAAACTTTTCCTTTTCTATATCAGCATATTACAATTTTATTTGCTGATTGCCTCTGTAAAGACTGCAAAGTACATGAAGTGAGACCAGAGATCTGCTTGAGCAGCAAAAATGTTTAGGAAAGGTGGTTTCCATCTGGACATCTGTGTGGTGTTGACATTCATAGAAAAGAATTCTACAAGTTTCCATTTGTATATGTAACAAAAACCAGTATTCAGCAAGGAGACACAGTCATTTTGTATTTCAAAAGACTGACAACTCCTCTGAATTTAAAAAAAAAAGCATCAGCATTTTCCCATCTACAATGGAAGACAATCCCTGGATATAATCTGTGTGTACAGGAGTGTATAGAACATCACCACACCACGTGCTCACATTCTGCAGGAGATATGTATTTAACAAGTTAGTTACAGCCACAGGTGTGACTTTTCTCACAATTGTGTGCAAAAAAAAATAAGGATTAAATCATCACATGTTCCTTCAGCTGTTTTTTATTAGCAGTTCTGCCTATAGGACCATCTTACTACCACCTTTCTCTGACTGTCATGAAACATTCCCACTGACTTCACATACATGCACTTGAAACACAGGAGTCTCCAGAGCAAGCAGTTGGGTTTACTTATTATTGCTATGATCTACTGAAACTGAACAAATACAGCCAAAAGCAATAAATAAAAACAAACAAAAATAATGCTGGTTTAAATCTTCAGTTGAACTAGACTTAGCCACATTTGAATTGCACATGTGAGCAGCCCATTTATAGTCACTTCTCGTGAGCATTCAGTTTACAAGCACAGATGTTCAGGGAAAATGCATTTTAATCTCAGGATGAGATCATTTAAATATAGCCTTCTGTGAACATTCATACCAGTCAGGGAACAAGAAAAACACCAATCAAATTATATGACTAATCATTTCTAAGTTGTGCACAGATATGTATTTGAATTTCAGATGGCAATCTGAGAAAAGGTCCTTAAAGCTTTAAGGAACATTCAAGTAAAGGGCTATGGGTTCATGGGAATTTTAATAATGGCAAAAGATTCACACAAACAGCTCAAAAAAAGATTATCAGAACAATTTGAAAAAAAAATTATTTGAGAAAAACTATCCTTAAGGGAGAGTTTTAAGGAATGGACAGTTTTATGGAATCTCTGGTGAGACTACAATCCTTTGATATTTAATAACATTTTTATAAAAGCAGACATTCAAACATCAGTGAATGAAAATTTACAAAGAAATTACTCAATCTGAATGAAGATTAAGAATTGGATCCTCTGGAAACACATCTTCCACAAGCATTCTCCAGGCTGGAGTGATTCAGATGCTTTGACTTTCTAGTCTAATGAATCTCACCAGTAGTTGACAAGTAACCCTTTTCAACAAATTATCCCTTTCAAGGTAGCTCTCCTGCTCACTTGCACTCAGCAGGCTGAGGTTACAGGTATCTGCAGTTAAAATGGGCTGTGTCAGAACTGCTACCACTTCCTATTTCTCCACTGGGAATGCAGCCAAACTACTCCAAGACCACTGTCTGCCCTACATACTGTCAGACTTAAATCTGGAGGAAGCACTGGACTCATTTTAGATGAATGCCAAAATGAGACAGAAGGCATAAAAGTGAAAAGAAGACAGCAGCCCTCCTTTGCAGAAAACTTTTTTCCATGATGTTGTGTTCTGCTGGGAAAAGGGGATGGAGGGAACACCACACCACGACACATAACAAATATCTATTTCAAGTGTAAATAAGTTGGAAAATATTTTGAAAATATCAGCATAAAATGTAAAGTGTATTTTGAAAAAAAATGTTACAATATAAAACATGGGGAAATGAACAGAAATGTATCTGTCTATGTGGGAGCTAATTTAGTTTCTTTCTTGAAAGCTCATTCTGAATATGAAGCCACCCGAGCAATCCTCAGTTCATTTGCCTTTTCTTTTGTTTCTGTAAATAGGCTAACATAAATAAATAACAGCATAAATACATGAGGGTATTGTTAAGCCTTAGGTTTGGAAAGTGTTGTGTGATCTTCAAATTGTAATTTCCAGAAACGGTAAAACCACTGTTGTTATTTTACCTCGACTTCATAAAGTATCAAAATATGCCATTATGCAATGTAAATCATTGTCTTAATTAGACAGAGGGTTGATTATGATCAAAGCTAACTTGAAACAGACTTTCATGCACTCTTCCAACATCTTCAGATAATTTTTGCAGGGACTGTGGTAATATTCCTAGGAAAGTATATGCATGGAAGATATTTCTGTTGTTAATCAAATTTATAGAAGAAACTACTGATATGCTGAGACACATTTAACTCATTCAAATTGACATAGTTACTGGCACTATGCAAAACTTCATTCCAGGTCATAGTGTGCCTCTAAACTACTTTCCCAACAAATGACTTTGAGTGCTAGGGCCATCTGTTCTTGGGACAAAGATTAAATCAGTAGAGGCATCAAGCACCAAGTTAACACAAAGTTGCTTTCCAATCTCTTTTTGGTGGTTTAAAAGCTCAAGGTTACTTGATTAATTGATTAGGTGCTATGTTCTTCCCCAAAGAATGAACAAGACGCCACTACTGAAAAATCAATAAAGTGAAATAAGCATGATACTAAAGGAAGAACTGTACTCTTAATTCCATAAAGAATAGTTTAGGCTAGTTTTTCCAATAGTCCCACCAAGACCGAAAAAACTGGGTGAAATGAGAAATATTTTTGTGTTGCCTATGGCTCATTTTTGGCATTCACACTCCAGAGATACATAGAGAAATTGAAGCTTCAGAAAAATCTAATGCTTTAAAATCCTATGTATGAATAAGAAAAAAATAGGCTGATTTTTGTTGCTCTAGTTCTTCCCAGAATGCCGTTGTTTAATTTAATGCAAAGAAGGCATAAAACACTCTGTTCTTAATTAGTTCTTGATACAGCTTATCTGCTTTCATGAGGGTTTGTCAGCACAGCATGAATCAGAATCATTGGAGACCACAACTTAGCTTGAGTTTATGCATGATTTGTCTTTAAAAACAGATTGGTTTGAATTGTTGGATTGCAGAGTAATTGCAGAGACTATTGACTTTATGTAACAGGTCAAATATGATTGGGATGCTCCCTTTTCAAGTGCAGTACTTATCATTGGGAAGACAAAGCTTCACATGTATTTAGGACCATAAGTGGCACACATTTGCTGGGTTTTATGTTAGTAAGTTTGGAAGTCATTTATCAGTTGAAAACCAGAAATGGCAATCAAAGACAAATGAGGAAAAAAAACAAATGAGTTTCCACTGCTAAATTATTCTGTGGTTTATAGATACTGCTAGCAGCAATCTCAAACTCTCAAAGTGTTTTTAAAGACATGATTAACTCCCACTACACCCTTGTGGAGAAGGTAAATATTATCTAAACATTTTACAGGTGAGGTTGCTGCTGCACTGGGGGGCAAATTGGCTCAAGGGGTGGGACAGGCTGGGAATGCAAGAGAAGAGAATGTGGACACCACACATGGTAAATGTGCTCACCCAGGGCACCCCTGCTTCTCAGATCAGCTTCTGCAGTGCCCCTGGACCTCTGCACAGGACACTTTGCCAAGGTACCCTCAGCACTCACAGATGAGGGTCAGGACAGGGCAAAGGACTTTCACAGCTATCTTTCCCTGCCTTAGGGATGCTGTTAGTCTGTAGTTCCCAACCAGCATCTGAACTAGAAAGCTCTATGCTGAAAAGTACCTGCAGCTCTTCTGCAAAGGGAGAAGGACAAGTGCTCTCCCTCATGCTCTGACAGCACAGCTGAGCCCTTGGCTCAGCTCCTTCAGCACCACATTGTCAGCAGGGCACGTCTTGCCTGCCATTGCACATGCTGGAAGGATCTGCCTAGGAGCAGAAGAGATTTTGCTTATTAATTGTGTAGGTAAGCTAAGCAAAAGGAACTAAGAGCAGTTTTCCATTTATATTTCCCCAGCAATATTTTGGAAACTTTAAACATACGTAGGGGTTTGGAATGCAGCAGTAATGGGGGAAGGCATTTCTCTTGTGAGGGTGGTGGTTCCTTCCCAGGGAATCCTAAAATGCTCTACATTCATGGGCATGATCCTTCAAATGCTGGGCATGAAGAACTCCCTGCGGCTCCAGTGGGAGCTGTGCTTGAGAGATTTTGAAGCTTTTAACAATATTAGACTGTAACAATCCCCTGAGGAATCTGTGAACATGCCAGGCAATATGGAGCACAGCAAACCACTGCTCTTATAAGCTGTGTCACAGGCTCTGTTATCCACAGAGAGCAGGGAGATGATCTGAGAATGAGCCGAGCACACACACACACAAACACTGCAAACGCTCAGCCTCGGTAGCTCCAGCGCCGTGCAGTGTCAGCTCTGCCACGCGAGGCCTCGTGCCATTATGTCCTTGTCAGACATAATACAACAGGGACATGACATTTGGGGTGCTGCTAAGCGCTTTTAAAATAAGAAATTGAAGCGTAATCCTAATATTTAACTAGGGAAAAACTCTGTAATAAAGGCCAAACTTTGGCATAAGTATGGGCACACTTTTACTGCTGTGAAATGAGACCAGTTCCAAACTTCAGGGTGGTACATAGGTCTTTCAGAAAATATTATTTCAACTTTCAATTTAGATATTTCAGACACCAATGATTAAATTGCTATAATGAAAGGTCTACAGTGCTGCACAATTTTGCTCTCTGTTTTCAAGCACAGCATGAGACTGCAGGGAAACCGACAGTGTAATGGAAATTAGTATGATGAAATTACATAATTTTGATTTATTAATCATACAATATAGCCATATTTTTATGCAATTAAAGGTTGTATAAATATGAAAGTACAGAACAGATGAACTTAACTTGCATGAGCAAGTTCTATTATGACGTTTTATAACTTATACTGTGTGATTTTGTAAACCAAATAATTTCCTTTAAATTTTATTTATGTGCATAGGAAATGAAAAATAGCAAAAGATGCTCTAAATATGATAAAAAACCCAGTTAAATTTGCAGAATATGAAAGAACATTTTGTCTTTTAATTATGAAATACTTCTTAAATTTACTATACTAGAAATGAAATTTGAAATAGTAGAAAATGAGTTTTGTTTTTGTTAATAATTCTATCTTTAATAGTATTATTTGTATTTGTGAGGTATTTTTTTCTCCCTGGACTATAAAGCAATCAGGTTCAAAAACTGCTGACAATCAAGAGAAAAAAAAATCTTACACAGAAGTTCAAGTCTTCTCCCCCATTTTTGCTTCAAAACCCTCTAAAACTTGTGGAAAAGAAGATGAAGAAGGCAACTTTCTCCCTTTCAGTGTAAGTTTAGCAACAAGCACAGCCCTTGTACTGTAGTTCAGTCCTGAGCAGATGCTACACTGACCTTCGTTCCCAGTGCCCAACCCTCAATGCACCTGTCCCTTCCAGCAATCCCAAATGTGGTGGATCCTTACAAAGTTGTCTCTAATCAGTCATGTGCTTGCTTATGATCACATCTTCAAACAGTGAACACTCTTAAATATTATTTTTCTTCCCATCTTTGTGAAAGAGCCATTTTTACTAGAAGCCATTTGGCAAGAAATCCACAAGGTTATCTGTAATAGAAAAATAATGGACTAATTTGAATGCTGAAGCCCAAACATTTGCTTGGAAAAAGTATGGCCAATTGTCAACTTTGCAGCTTTGAGATAAGGTATCTATTTTGATAGATTACAGTCTCCACATTATACATTAGCACTAAACTGGAAAAAGAGGTATTTCTGTGGGGAAGCTCATAGAGGGAATTGGTGGCCCTTGCTCAGGCTCAGTTGATTTGCTGGTCAGGGCAATATTTTGACAACTCCTTTCTGCATTGAAGGAAAATGACATTATATACTATTATCTAATAGTAGAAGAACAGCCTACACTGCTGTAGCATCCTGCTATGCTGGGAATCATAAAGGAATTGCTGTTTTTCAAGGACACAGTGATGGCAACTTTGAAAAATCACATATATTTCAAATTGATACAGGTTTCGGCTCTTGAGTACCAATCAGATTAATTGTCCAGTTAGTCCAACTTGTATCATCCTTTTAACTTTTTAGCTACCAGAGAGCAACCATGTGCATCAAGACACAATTCAGACTTTGCTATTTTCTCAATGGCTTGTATTTGTTAATAATATACAGACTGGCTCATGGAATTAGTATGTCATTACATTATATATAAATAAATAATATTGCATGGGCATGGATTTCTTAGCCCCTTGCTTTAATTTGGTCCACACAAGCATGAAAAGTCCCTGCAAATTGCTATATTCATATATAGCTCATGTCACAACCTGTATGAAAAACACATTTTTGTAGAACACAAAACCCTGCCTAATAAAGCTAAAGAGCTTTCTAATGACATGAGAGTATTTAATGGAAGAGTTAAAAATCTGTTAAAAAAGACCACTGTTAATAATAGTTCTTAGTTTCTCCTAGAAAGAGGAAGATAGCACAGAAGTTATGATTTAAAAAGGATGATTATTTTAAAAAGAAGAGGAGGTGCAAGATGGATTTATCTCCTCAGGCTTGATTCTAGACTGCATACATTTGTTTTTTCTGTGATAAAGGAGGAATTTGGGTTTTTTGCATTTCTACAATAATTGCATAAACGTGTGCATTAGTGCATCCAGTGAGAGTTTTCCCATGAACTTAGAGTCAAGATTTCACCAGTTGTCTCCAAAACTGGGTACACAGTCTATGTTATGCCTGTCTTTTCTGGGCAAAAATATTTGAAGTATTTCATTCATGGTCTGCCAGCTTGTCACATATCTGCCACAGATGTAGAAAACATATATTATTTACATTTATTTGCATTTAGATTGTGCAAGTACTGTTACTGGCACACTCTGACTGCAGAATGAAATGCAGGAAGACAAAAAGCATACCTTCTATTTTACCTGAAAGATAACTGCAAGGAAATATACACTAAAAAATAGATTATGTTGTTAAAATATTTGACATGCACTATTAAAATATTTGATGCAGTATTCAAAATAATAATGATGACTGCTGACCCACACGAAACTTTCTTGGCTTGTGTCAATTGACCTCTTGTGGCATCATATAATGTTTCTTCAACATGGTAAAAAATGATCCAGTAATTTAATATCATGGCAGCTTTGTGTACATGTACTCCTGCTGTAGTCCAAAGACCTGACTTCCATAGTTGTCATTATTTAACTCAGTTAAAATCCTCACTGGTTTAGTACCATATAGAAAATGTATTGTGAACACCTATATGATAAAAAAGCTAACCAAATGAAAGCTGAGCAATGTCAAACACATTCAAATGAACCCCTGTTCTATGCAATAAGGTGCTCCTTACAGTTGGAATCAAAATATTTTTGCATGAGCATCATTTTGTGGTGAACTGATGATAACAGCATTTTCCTGCCTCTGTAGTGATCAAGGTTATTGTTAAAGTATGTGAGCTGCCTCAAATTCTTCCAAGGAGTAGAGGAATGTTCTGATAGTGAACTTCTTGAGGAAGAACAGAAAATAACATCACTCAAGTGAATGCATAGATGCTATTTTATATGTTTCTAGTTATATATAATATGTAGATGTTATTAACATGCTTGAGTCTGTAGTGTACGCAGGCTCCTTGATGCGCAGAAATTCCATCTGGCTTCTTGTATGTGAGTGTCCACAACTCTTCCACTGTTTTAAAGTGCTTTGGCCACAAGACTGACAGATCATCTGGCTGCAGCATCTCCTTCAATACTTTTCTACAGGTTGTCTTCCAGGTTTCTGCTAAAATTAGATTCATTTTGGCTTTTTCATACCATTTGATTACAAATCAGTATTTAATACTACAGTCATGATTCTGCTGTTAGCTGTGGCCTGAGAACATCAATTAGAGGAAAGGTGCTTCCCCACTGGTAGGCCTCTGAGGGAACAGGCACACAGACCCCTTTGCTGCTTTCCATAGCCTGTTCCAGGTAGGTCTGTGCTCCAGCTCCTGGCACACAGTTTAGACATCAAACATACGATATCTTTTTTTGCAAGGTGAATAAGTCACATGTGAAAGGTCCAGATTCAGCTGTCATTTGTATTGGCGGCCGTCAGGGGTCTGATGGTCAGACCCGAGATGCAGTGACATCCCAGAGAGCATCCTGCAAGAGACAGCTTTCTAGGAGTCTCTGGCAATCCTCTAGCCACCAGGGAACCTCAGCAAGGGAATGCCTGTGGCAGCAGGAGACCAGCTCCTAGCAGTGATTCCAGTGAGTAATTTCAGCTCTTGCCTTGCAAAAAGTAACCCCAGGCTAACTGTCCTGGGTTGCAAAGTAAGATGTGACCAAAAGCACCTATTCTATCACCATCTTCGTGAGCTGTTGAAACCAGGTGGGACAGTGCTCCCTGCCTCCTCCCTCTGGACTATCTCCTGTTAATGGACTCATCATTGCCTTGCCCATGACTCAGAGATAACTC
>VZTN01013655.1:1301-38636 GCA_013400515.1 Erpornis zantholeuca | reverse complement strand
ATATAAACTGGGATTTTTAAAATCATAAGCACTCTTTTCCCACTCATTTCCCAGAGGACAAGAGCTACATACCCACCACTGGGCCTTCTGAGGAAGACCAGACCTTTCTACAGGATCACCACTTCAACAGAACCACATCCATCACTTCAGGAGGACTGCAGCCACCTTCTTATCAGACTGCCACTGCTACCCTGACTAACAGGGTGTCAGGTCATATCTGACTCTGTCAGTTTAAACCAGTATTTCTCCTGCCTTGTTTTATATATATATGTGTATATATAAATATTAGTAAAGAACTGTTATTCCTATTTCCTATATCTCTGCCTGAAAGCCCTTGATTCCAAAATTATAATAATTTGGAGGGAAGGGGAGTTGCATCTTCCATTCCGAGGGAGGTTTCTGCCTTCCTTAGCAGACAGCTGTCTTTCAAACCAAGACACTGACTCAGGGACAGGAGCTTTGTATGGCAATTGCACAGAGGCAGCTTTATAGTCCAGCACTCTGTGAAGGAGGCCAAGGACGGAAGCTCCCTCTCGTCTGGGGTAGATGCAGGGGTTTATATGGAAAAAGCAGGGGGTGGTATCAAAGGGGAAAAACCAATGGGTTACAAAGAATTTACATAGGGCCCCAAAAGCATGATGGGATCTCACCATGAGCAGGTTTGCTTCATCCAAGGGTAACTAACGAGGGGAGGTTGAGATAAGCTTATCACAGCTCATTCAAGGGACATTCCTCCAAGGGAGAGGCCTGGTAAGCTTATCTGACTCCACACATTTGATCATGCAACTATACAGGACTTGAGCTAAAAAATTTGTGAAGGGCGATTTCTGATCAAATACATAAGGGGTACAAACAAGAGTAAAAAGCCTTTTCTTTCCCATAAAAAAATTGACTGAGAAAATCCAGAATTTAATTTGTGCAATGTCATATGGCCTAATTTTCTGATGCTACTTAGATGAAAACTGAAGACCGGACTGAAAACCAGACAGCAGCACATATTACAAAGTTAGTTGAGAGAAGAACTTTAAATAATACACTTATTTTAGAGTAAGAGTGTTTTGTTGCTGGGAGCCATCCCTTATTATAGCTAAAATGTCCTTTGTTGTACACAAATAAACTCCATCTAAACATATCATTAATACTGACAATGCTTAGGTCTTCTACAGTTTTCTTCCAACATACTGTACATTTCCATCTATAACATGGCATGAAGAAAAATGAAAGCTTTGTGCAGTATAATAAACATTTCCATAGAAATCTATATAGTATTTCTGCTTTACATCATGTTTCATTTATCAACCCAAATTAGGTTTTTGAAAAAGGAAAATGCAGCTTTGCAGTTCAGTACCTTTTCTGGTCTTTTCTTGCAATAACAAAATTGCTTAATGTCATTTCAAGTTCATCCTGTTCTATGCACACATGTACGCAGAGCTATGGGTAATTCACTTACAGAGTCCAACATCTCCTTTGTCACAGATGGTAAATGTGCAGATTTTTCCCTCAAGGAAAGAAACTCTTTTATAAAATAATTGTATATTCTGCTCATTTTTTTTTCTGTCACTGATGCTCTTGTATTGTTATTATACTCTGTCAGGCTGGTAATTAGCATTCAGTCTCCATCTGACACAACGCAGCTCTCAATCCTCCTTAAAAATCCCTTAGGACACACGTGGTAAGTAAAATAAAGTGAGGCAGTAAGNAAAAATAATAATAAAAAAAAGAGCAAATAAAAAATACAAGACAGTGAATAACCACAGGCTGCTTTTGCAGTCAATGCATGGCTCTTCTTCAGTGAACTGCATGGAGTTAATCCTACTGTGAGGAATAAGCCTTCAGAATGCTACAGCTGTCTTCCTGCAGTTGTCCTTTGCTTTTCCTACACAAAGATCTAAATTCTCTTCCCAGTCTCACCTTTCTTCCAAACTTCTAAGGCACACAGTGTATCTTTTACTCACAGTGATTGCCTCTCCTCCATTTTCAGGTCTCTTGCATGAATAATCATTTCCTCTTCCCAGAGCCATCATTTTTTGGACAGTGTCATGTGACACTTGAGATAGCCTATTGTTCTGAATGACTCTAACTATATTATATTGATCTTGGTAAAATGATAATGTCACTTCAGAGCTTTGTGCACCCACCAGAATTCTTCCAGTTTCAGCAACAATGCTGTCAATAGAAAAAAGAAGAAACAGAACTTTCCTTGTAGCTCCTACAAGATCTTAATTTTCAGTGATTTCTCCTTAAAGTGACTGGTGCAATCACAGATTAGGCCTACTCAGAATTTCTGTAAGACTAGTACCACCACACAGTACATTTTTTTTGGAAGCTGTACCCTCTCACATGCTTTCACGTAAGGCAGGGAGGATGTACTGAAGACACGCTGGCGTAGCCTCACACTGTGTCACCAGCCTGTCTTACCCGAGATGATGAGTCAGTTTTCTGTCTTTGCACTCACACAGCAAAAGGAAAGACAGAGCAGGAACTCTTACTGAAACTGGTGGTTTAATATCACACCAGTATCCTAAAGTTACCATGGAAATGACAACAAAAAGAGGCTTACACCTTGATACCAAATCAGTGTGAAAGATTACCAGGCCAAACTTAAGAAATTCAATGGCTCTTGGCAGTCATGTAACAAGGTGGAGAGCCAGAGATGTCAAAGATCTGCGACTTGAGTAAATCCTAAATTTCTCTGAACATGAGAAATCTTGATTTTGTGATGTCAAAATATGGTCAGTTGTACAAAAGCTACTGAGTCGATAACAGAGATTTGTGCCTTAAAATAAGAACACCAAATTTACACCAATATTAATTAACGGTCTGGTGTGGCACTATACGTCTTGGGATCAGTCTTAGATCCTAGAAAACCTCAAGCAGCTCACAGGAGGTGTGTATGAGAGACACTTGTGAGGTCACTGCCAGCAAGGTGTTGAATAAGAAGTCCCTGGAGGTCTCCATTTGCTCATTAGATCTCTCTCTTACAGCGAGGCAACACTGCAAGTGTGAGCTCAGGAGCTGCTTTGTTTCACTGCACAGACACTCCCCAGGCCTCCAGCTATGTATTTATCCAAAGGTGGGAGAAAATCTCTTGATAGACACCACTGCTAACCAAATGTAATTTCTACGTGTAAAATGCAGTCTTAGAAGAATTCAAGTATTTAAGAAATATTGGGGGAGAAAAAATACCTCATTAAGAGCAAATTCCTGGGAAAATGAGGTGAGTGTGTGATGACTACAGCAACCAATTCTGAGCACATGCACCCCAAACTGCACTATTTTCAGTGTTTAATGAAACACTGTCTATTTTCTTTTATTAACTGACTGGGATGCTGTGTGAAACACCAAACCTGTAAAATGCAAATATCTAACACAACCAACATCTGACACAAGCAGCATCACACTGAGAAAACAAAATGATGCAGTCAGCTACAAATACTTCCCTGGACACATATTAAAAAAAGTGGAAGAATGATATTCAACTCCATTCTCTTTCTGCATGTCACAGACCTGGAAGCTTTTAGGATTATTTTGATAATTCAGAGTGCTCTCTCCTCTCATACTAATAACTTTATCTTTTACTAGGTGAACCAAAGAGGAGGATTAGGAATTCTGTTAGTCCAGGATTTATGGTTACAGTGAATTTAAACACACGAAAACCATCTTCTGCAGCATCCAAGAACTATTACATACCTAAGTTGGGAAAAAAAAATTAGTGGTGCATTTTCTGCTTTTTGCAGTAGAAGAAAAGCTCTGCTTCTTCCTGATTTCTAACTGCAGCCTCTATACAAGATTTATTTATTACCAAGCTAATAAGTCAACCTTCAGAACAGATTTCTTCAGTATCTGCTCACACGTTTACACTTTTCATGTAGCAGAATTCCCTTTTCTCTGGATCTCAAAAGTTCAGAGTTCCAGAAGGGGGACCTGGTGGAAGAAATGAGAGGAACAAATGCCCAGACTCAATATTGCTACTCAGCCCTTTGGGCCATATAGCTTTTAAGTTGCCTCTGTGTAATTTTAGGTGGCCATATATATATATATATGGTAGCCATATATATGTATATAAAAATGTATGTGAGATATATGTATATATATATCACATCAGGTGATGTCTCAGTGACTTCCCCACAGTTCCCATCATGGACAGGAACCATTTTTCGCAGAAGGTGTATATTGTATTGAGAGGAAGAAATTTATCAGTGTAAATATAAGTAGTTTATCTTATACTGTATAAGTTTATGCACCTGTGTATGGAGATGTTACTTTGTGCTGGGGAACTGGCTTGGCATTAGAGCACAATTTCATTTCAATTCACTGGCTTTCAAGAATTCTCCTAACAACTTTGGGGCTAATCATACACATCCTCTGGAGAAGCAAGGGAATACAATAATGATGCTGTCCCCCTGCAAAGGGACAGCATTTTATAGAAAAAACTTCCTGGGATGTCCTCTTTTTTAGATCTTTTGTGGTTGCTTGGAAGAGTGGATGGTTAGGCTCTGAAGAAGCCATAGTCTCAGTCCACTAAAATGCTTAGTTCTTTTCTATTTTAAATCCTACTTTCTCTTTCTGAACTTCTTTGAGACAATCTTTAAATTATATATTTAACATCCACCAATCTTTCTATCTTTAAATATCTGCAAATGAATGGATAGAAATTTCTTACTATTAAAAGTAAGAATCCATGTCACATATTTCCCATATTTGATCACACTTCTTTCATAAGGTATGTGAAAAAGCAGATTTGCGTATCATATTTCTCTGGACAGTACAGTGATCTGTGTAAAACAACTACCAGAGAGCAATCTTCTTTCATGAAACACCAATTTTTCTGATGCCTTCAAGGCAGAAGATGTAGACAGCCCAGTTCTCAAAGTCACAGAGAAAAATATCTTAAAAGATTTATGAAGGGAATAAATACAACTTTGTCAACCAACGACTTCCATGCATTCTAATGGCAATATGTTACAATTAATAAAACAAGCATGTCCCATGCTGGGGGAAAATGCTGACCATGCCAGAATAAGTGGGCCCATATATTGTCCAAGCATGTAAATAGATTAAGTGACAGCATAATTAATCCTCAGTACATAATCAATGAGGAACAGTAAGGCCTTGTGAAAAATTGAAGACTTTGGAATGAGACTGAATTTTCTCTGAGCAAAAATGTGGAGTCACTAGTCAATGAATCCTCCCTCAGGAGACTGTAACAAATACAGAGAACCAGCTCAAGGACAGCCAGAGTTGTAAATTGAGAGCTATAAAAAAATAATAATCTAACAATTGTGCCAACGTGTTTATAATTTATAGGTTGGCATTACAGGTGAGAAATAGGGGCTAGCACTCTGTTATAATCTGAACTTGAGTCAGTAAAGCACTGCAGAACCTCTAAATCACCACTTCTTTCATTTCACATAGCTTAAAAACATAATAAAACTATCAGACAAAGCCACTTTCTTTTGGGGTTTGAAGCTGGAGCAGTGGATACCAATCTGTTCAAAGTTAGAGTGCTACTAGGGAGTCCAGCAAAGGGAAGCTCTTAATTTTCCTTATACTCTTTTCTTTTTCACATTGGGCACTTGCCATAAAAGTACAAAAAGCACAGGGGTCTTTTTGTTATAATTGAGGCAGGCAAGAAAATAAGAGTTCCATTTCACATTAAATTTCGGTGTTCTCAAATTTAATTCCATTTTGATAATCTGATTCAAAGTACCAAAAAAAAGTTTGAGCATGCATTTAAATGGAGTGAAATTGGAACCTTTAATCCTGCACAGTGCTGAGTAACTCTGAGTTTCAAATTCCCTTCTCCCAGTGGGCGTTGAGGTCAGCGCTCACCACAGAGCAAATTGGAGTCTAGCAGGACTCAGTTCTCTGTAAATAGGGGAGGCTGCCTCACCATGTTCTGCAGTGACTGAGCAGCTTTTCCAAAAGGGTTTATATATGAAGGTTTTGGGCTGCTTCTTGGAAGTCACTCCCCCTTAGAGAAAAGTGAATTAAATGGAGCAACTCGGCATGCATTTGCTAATAACTGGACAGACAGCAGTATAGCAGTTTTACATTCATTTTTCAAAGTTCCCCATGCTTCCTATGAACAGACTAGTCATTATTGCCAATCAATCTTCTTACAGCCTGTACAATGTATGGGAAGGTACTGGAGCATAGTATGTAAAGATGGTTCTATATCCACTCAAACTTTCTCTTAATGATAAAGTATTGCAATAAAAACTTAAAATACTTGCAAGCAACCTTCAAGATTCTGTCCATTTATCTGACATAATCACCACTTGAACTGTAACTCATCTTCCTTTAGAACTGATCTACTGTATTCCTCTGCCATTGTGATGTGAATTTAACCTGAACTTTGAAATACCAATTGGCACTCAGTATTCTTCCCCCACGGAAGGGTTGTAGAAAGTTTTCATGATCAAATTACTTTTCCTCATGCTGTATCTTTCATTTAAATTCCAGCAACTTTTCATGTGCATTTTTCATTGTTAAGTGCTCCCATGGAGGATAGTTGTAGCATTAATGGCAACTAAAAGTTACTACTATTAAAAAAATTCTGAAAACTAAAGTAGACCAGTAACACAATAAAAGTGGTAGCTAGTGAGAGTGCAGCCAACCTTCTATACTGATGGGGTCCAGTGGCCTTTCTATATTCAGAGCCCTTTCTTTGAAAGAGGCGTAATGAACATCCTGACAATGGTGTGACACAGAAAACCTACCAGGTGAGTTCCCTGGGTGTATCTTTGGGGGAACTGACAGTGCTTTGACTTGCTGGGGTACTAACTGAATAAGTAAGCAAGATTGAAATATTAGACCTCTGTTGTCACAGTGTTCAGTAAAAATGCTTCTCTTAGACTCTGCTACCTAGCAGTCAATAAAATCTCAGGATAATGTTAAGCAATTATTCTGATCTGTCACAGGTTCCTGCATATTGTAAGAAATTGGGTCAAGGGAGGCAGTGATGAGTCTGCAGACAACACTGATTTACCCATCCATCTTTGGTACCCAACAAAGGGTTTTGTTGCCTTGGAATACTCAGTACTCAAAGAAATTTATAATTATTTGATTAATAAGTTCAGATGCTCTCAAGATGAAAGTTAACTCTCCATAGCTTCAGCCTAGCAAAATGAAGGTTGAAAATGACAGCTATAGGATAACAGGAAAGTTGACATCTGCTAAACAGATATAGTGCTTCCCTTCTCCAAGAAGAAACAAATTAAGAGAAAATCAAACAAACCAACCCCAAACAAACAAACAAAACAAATCACAGATGCCCCATTCTGAGGGAATATTTTTAGACTTATAATTCAGAATTAGAGTTAGACTTGGAGCTTATCAGCAATCCAGCATCCTAGGAGAACCCTCACATACTGCCAGAAAAAGCATGAGCCACAGAAAAAGCCCACTTGGGCTCTGGGCTTGTCTTACTTGCAGCATTCTGTAACCAAATGAAACTGTTCCACTGGAAACTGTATGATGGATTTAAAATCTGCCCCTGGGGGTTACATTTTGCTGTAAACTGGGTTTAAGACAGTTAACCCAGGAGCAGAGGAGCACAGAGGTCAGCACCCGCCACAAAGCCGACACTGAAGCACCTGCTGTTCCGAGATTGCTGCCAGCAAGGCAGCACAAAGCTTTGGCAAGCGCAGTTGGAAAAGTGCAAAATGCCTTACAAGTACTTCAGGAAAGAAAGTAGAAGCTGAGTACAAATCTCTAAGGAAGATACTTTTTGTGCAGCCTGGTTTATCTCTAGGGAATTTAGCATTTCTGTAGACCACAGCTACTGCAAGGTCATCTCGGGAGGAAAGGTCCAAGCCCTCTCAACTCTCCCCATCAGAAGCAACACTTCCAAATTCCTCAGGAAACCAGTGAGTATGGAATGTAAGGCCAAGTGTCACATGAACTCCATGATACATATCAGGTAACCTGGTATATTATCTTGGCATATTATCCACAAGCTTCCACATCTGAATGGAGTCACTGTACACCAGCTGGTCGAGGCAAATCTGTGTCTGACCAAAGCACAGAGAAAATAATAAGCATGTACATAATTTTAAGTGTGGATCCTAAATTGGACGTTGTATTTCAGAGAAAAACTGCATTACATATTTGGTGTTGTGGGGCTTTTTTTCTTTCCTTTGTGAAAAAAGTGAATGCAAAGTATATGTTTCACTTGACATAATATTAAGCATATGAAAATAATTTATTTCCAAACTGTCTCTATTTATTATGTATTACAAGCTTTATTTGTGAAACTGTCAGTCCTTCTTCACATGTTCTGGGCATAGGTAACTGCAAATATTAACATCATTCAGGAGCTGTTGTTTTAAAAATGTTCTAAAATTGTTGGCCTACAAAGGAACTGGATTTTAAGGAAGAAATTATGAGTCTGTCCAAACTGGGAATGAGGTGATGGTGCAGATTTCCAGCTCCATAACATTGAAACTTTTCAGAAGTCAAATTCAGGCCCCATACATGCCTCTCTTATGGACAGCTCAACTTCTCAGAAGGCTTCAGGCTTCTAATAGGAAGACTCTTTGCCTGTATGCCAGAGCCAAAGCCACAGCTGTCGTTTAGCAGCATAAATCCACAGACTTGGGCAGCACACAGGGTAGGTTACATCACCTAAGGAATCTGCTGTATCTTCAGTAGATTGGTTTGTTTTCTCCAGGAGAAAAGTAGCTATTTGACCTGTATGCATATTTCTACATGACTTTCCATTTGTCAATATTTGCAATTTTGTCTGAAGAAGGAAGTGCCAAACACCTTCTGCAGAAAAGCTTCCTCCAGCTCAACCCTGGCAACTAAGAATGAAAAAGTTATAATGTGGCAAACAGGAGATACATTTTCAAACTTGTCTCACTTTAGTTCAATAATCTTCTTAGCAAATTTAAATTTGGAAGGGGGGGGTGGAGGGAAAGGTTGGGTTTATTTTTTTTTCCCTCATCTCGTTATAAGTTCATGAAAACAAGAAATTGCCTCCATTCCAAGAGATCAATCTCCTCCATGCACAGAGCATGATGCTTCTCTGTGGTTGCATCTGTAGTAATTAGCATGAGATGAGAAAGACTCCTTTTTCCAACAGATTTGCCCAGAACATACAGCCTGCAAAGCACAGTGGTGATGTGCACACCCTCAGGCACTGGAATGAGCCAGCAGGATCGAGCCCCACTGCTGCTGCCGTGGGTGGGACACACACACACACCCAGCATGGGCACTGGGCTGGGGGCCCTGACAGAGCACAGTGCTACCCCTGCCCTTGTCCTTAGCACTTTCCTCATAAAACAGTGCTGACACTGTCAGGAATAATCTTCCCTCTTTCCTCTCCACTCCTGGAAAGTTCCTCAATGAGAAATCCTTCTTTGGAAACTCCAGCAGAAGATCTGGAATTATACTTGATTACACTGGAACAACATTGACAAAGAATATATGGGTGTGTGTGGGTGTGTATATACACACGAATTTGTTAATAAGGAAATTTTAAAAATACTGTTTTCAGTCAATCTAAAATCAGTTTGAGGGGGAAATTTCCAGCAAAAGTTTAAGAATTTTAAAATATTTTATGGAAAAATGAAAGATCTAAGTTGCATCTATCATAATTTAATCATATTGTTTGAAAATCTTCTTTAATGAACCTGAAACTAATCAACAAACTCAACTTGCATTTGCTAATAATTTAATCTTGAATGCATTTTAAAGAAAATAATGTCTTTAGCAAGCCAGCTTTCTTTCTGTCTAAGGTTGAGAAGAAATTTCTTACCCCCTTTCATGGACTGAACAACATTTCTTTCCACGAACAATTTTCATTTTCCATACAGATTTGAAACCCTTCTGCCCACACCGTACCCACCTGTCAAATGGGCTTTGCTTAAAAAACTTTTAAAAATATAGATATATATTTCTGTCGGAGTATCCGTTATAAACAGGACGGGGGCTCAGGCAGGTGTTCCATGAACTTTTATTTATTATTTCATTCAGGCATCAGCCTCATGAACACCAGAGAATGTACATGGCTCACACCTGCTAACGAAGTTTCTTAGCGACAGAACATTCTTAAAAGTTTTTCAGCCAATAGCAAGATTCTAAAGTTTACAGACAAGTGTTCTAACCAGTCACTAAAAAGCGCACGTACCTTTGTTCCAGACAATGCTTGCTTGTATGTCATGTATTAATGCACAATATGCCATTATTAAGCTTAAAACTTCAGTATCCTTGCTAAGCACATTTTCTGCAGCTTCAAGACTTCTCTGAGCCAAGCCTAGAGACACCAGCCCTTGTTTTAGTGTCCTTGCTTGTCTAGATAATTGTATGCACTTGTAACTTCATGCTTTTGCAGTTTATTTCTGAAAGCTGCTTTTCCCACATAATCTGAGAGCCTTCTCACCTTTTGCATTTCCCACATATTTCCTGTTTAAAATAAATTGAGCATTTCTAAATCAATGCTAATTTAGTCTAAGAATTGCCATTTTGGTTCAAAAAAAGTCTGGCAGGGTGCAATGATTCAGAATACTACTTCAGATGCTTGACCAGTGCCTGCACGTCTATTCCCAGTCCTTCTCTTTTACGTGCTCATGCACTTATCTGACAATATACATCATCTTGCTTTTTACAGAGTCTTATTCCATTTCCCTTAAATCCAGAAGAAAAAAATTCAGAATCACACCAAAAAAAAACAATCTGGAAGATGCCAGCTGCATCTCCTCTGTCTGGTCCAAAGCCCTCGTGGCTCACTCTTCTGTACATTGAGCACCATATGTCCTTCCTCCACTTGCTGTAATCTGGCCCCCAGTTTACAGTGAAACCAGCACAGAGGAATGTCTGATACACTCAAGCTCCAGGCTGTGCCTTCCTGCAAGGCTTGGCCACCTATGCTTTCCAGACAGGCTTGGAATGCCACTCTCCCCTCTAGCAGCAGCAATTCCCAAAGCCTGTCCACTCTGAAAACACAGGCTGCCTTCACTCCCGGGCACAGGTAAACACTGCAGTCCCTCAAGGCCACATCACATACAGTCGTGCATGGTTTATGTAAGGACCAGCTATGGTTTCTCCAGCTTCAGAGGAGGGGATCCATGCATATCAGAGAGCATGATTTGGCTTTGTGGACTGAGAAGCTCTTAATAATTAAAATGACACACAGACACAGGTGTGAATACTCAGTAGCATAATAGGGAAGAAGAGGAAGGCCATCCATGGCTATACACCTCCACATCTAATCACTTCACAGTGTCCTTTCTGTATAGAAAATTTTCTTGCAGTGGAAAAGAAAGAAATGTCAATTAAACAAAGTTCTCCGCCTTCTTTAGTTGGTTGAACACTTGCAAGAATAAAAACAAACAGAATGGATGATGTGGAAACTTCTAAAGCAGACATTACTTCTGATGGGAACAGCTAATTGCCAACACAGAATGTGTTTGAAATATTGATTTAGTTTGTGCAGATAGGGAAGCAAGTTCCAACATACTTTCATCTGTTCTTAAATATAAATGAAAAAACAATATATTTACTCTAAGGTCACTGCAGGAACAGAGGATCAGACAAAGCACACGCAGCTTGTGATTTATATTCAGAACCCACCAGCAGCAAGAAAAGAGAGACAGATACCATCATCTTACAATCAGCTTTTGGATCATGTTGTGCATCTGAGAATGCCGGCAGAGTCCAAGGCTGTTTCTCTGCATTCAGCAAACCAGCCAAACTCAACAATCAAATATTTGCCTTTTCTATCCTTCAGTGTATGCTGCCACATATAATGCTATTTTATGTAGGCATTAAAAATACATGGACACTAATTATCACATTCTTGTGTGTCTTTTGAATACCAGTAAAAAAGTGTAAATCCTTTAAAGAGAGAAGATGCACGTGGCCATGGAAGTTTTTCAGGAACCAGGACAGACCTGTAATCACTCTTATCACATGAAGAGATAATTGGGAGTTTAACTGTGTGTTCAGAACAGCTCTGTGCAGGGAGGGGGAAGGGTGCAAAACTGCTCCAGCCATTGATAAGAGTGAAGAATATTTTCATATAGGGCAGTGATCAAGTTAATTTGATAGGTAGCTCTGGGAGCCCCGTGGATACTTGGAAGGCTCAGCCAACAAGATTTCATCAAGGTTGTTAGTTGCCTCTCCATCTGCTTCACAAGGAACTCTTGGCAAGCTTAACACTATTTCCAGTTGCTAGAGAGACACTTTCAGCCTCAGGATGAAAGTAACATTGGTCTTTCCTTTCAATACATAGAATTGTAACTTAATTTTCAAATAATTTTCCCTGCTGACATAGAGTTTGGAAGCAGAATTCACATAAAGTTTTCTCACAAAAACACCAAGCAGTTTATAAGACAAACATTAAAATTAAAAATATAAAAAAGGTCAAAACTAACTGCAAAGCCTGACTAGTTTTGTGGTGGGTATTTTTTTCCCCTTTTAAGTCAAAGGCAAACAATTCGCAATGAATAATTTATCTGACATGTATTTTCTTTTTTTTTCCATAGAATTTCCTCTAGTAGTTAGTTTCAACCTCAGGTACGTTCCACTTTTAAGCAGACAGCTTTCCTAAAAGTTAAGCCACATTCTGAACTTTCTTGGCATGTTCAATACTCCAGAGTCAGAGAGCTGCACAGTAGAATAGAAATGAAGGCATCCACATCTTCAAGCTTAAATTTAATATTAAGCTTCTGTGAGTGCACCCTCATAAAACTTTGAAGTGTATTCCTTCCCCTGCTCTCCCCTGAGGAACTGACTAGCAGAATGGAGCCATGTGAATGTTCATGAAAAGGAGGAGCACGAGAAAAGCAAATTAACTCAATGCAGTTCTTTGAACTAAAAAGAAAAACATTTGGCAAAGTCTGGATTTAGGATATGACACTGCAGATTTACAGAATGGTAAAGAGCAGAAATTCAGCTATTCTCAAATGTGCTGAGTTGAACTTGTATCTGCATGCTCATCATCCAACAAGCTGAAGCAAAGATAATCTTGCTTGCTCAGCCCTTGTTCAGATTTGCAATTTATACGAGAGGAGTTCAAGCGGCAGAAAGCCTAATGCTGTGTGCCTGTGTTAGCAGTCCCCCTCTGCCTTATGTGGATCAGGCTGAAATCCCTTGGCCAACCATGCTGACCCTCCCAGCTCCCCACTCCTCAGCCGGATGGCCTGGCAGCCCAGNCCACTGCAGAAACAGAGTCGGAGCTACAAAGGGCTGCATCATTTAAGCTAGCTACAAACAATAAACAACCTGAGAAAGAGTGTGCTGGTCCCAGGTACCTCAGATGCTGCTGCTTCTACCTGCTCTTTATTGATTCTATCAGGCACGGCTCAGTGTCTGCCCGACTTAGGAGTACACGCACTCCCTGTTTTGGCTCCTGTTCACATGCAGTGCAGTCTTTCACTGCAGCTGCACTCCAAACAAAACATCAAACAATCACATCACACAGCTTAGAATCACAGAATCATTAAGGCTGGAAAAAACCTCTAAGGTCATTAAGTCCAACCTCTGACCAAACACCACCATGTCAACTAAACCTTAGCACCAAGGGCCACATCCAGCTTGCTTTCCTGGGATGTGAAAACCTTCATTACAAACACAAATCAAAATTAACTCAGTGATACTTAAATTTGCCTCAGGTTCACCCTGTGTGCAATGGCAGTCTTAGATAACAGAAACACGGGCCACGAGTAATTAAAATCATATTGATTTTACTCAGTATCACAGTGATGATAAGAGTAATGTTAGCCTGCTTATAATGGAATGAAAACACTAAGTGGCTATGTGAATAAGATACTTTCATTTTCTGTAAGATATCATCAGAAATAATTTTTAAAAAGTATTTCAAATCAATGTGGCAAAATAGATGTTTTTGAGAGACTTTGACTAATACATTTAAAAATAACTTAACCCAATAAATATACAGACGTAATTCGTTGCTGAGCCACAGAAAAAAGCTGGGAGGTCTCAATGCACTTGGGTCAGTGATATACATAAAGAACACTCATCCTCCTTGCAAGTGGTGATTTAAGGGAAAAAGTGCTTATAGAAATATCTCCCTCCCTCCCTCCTTGTCCCCTGTAGTGCAGGTGGCTGTTCCATCCTGATCCTGCTCATCCTGCCTGTCCTCTGCTCTGCACTCAGCTGATCAAAGCAGCCCAAAAAGCCAATCACCAACTCTGCAAAATTCCTCAGGATGTTGCTGGAGGATAGAACTGTATCTGGTGGCCCTTTAGTTGCTGCAGCATTCTTCCGATCTGGCAGAGGCATGACAAATTTGCAAGTCAAC
This sequence comes from Erpornis zantholeuca, assembly GCA_013400515.1. Classification (NCBI taxonomy): domain Eukaryota; kingdom Metazoa; phylum Chordata; class Aves; order Passeriformes; family Timaliidae; genus Erpornis; species Erpornis zantholeuca. Next base: position 24,367 of record VZTN01013655.1, on the reverse strand, counting down.
ATGTTTTAAGATGGATTATCCTTTTCAGAAAATGTCTGCAGGGATAGCTTGGGAAAAATTCTTAAAAAATCTTGTTCCTTCTTTGCTTTTCACACTAAACATGAGAAGAAATATTCAGAGAGTATTTCTGCATTCATAGCTAATGGGGGAAGGGATGACATTAGGTCACATCCCATTTATAAGAAGGGTTAAATAGCCTTCTAATTTGTTTTGGAATCTTACAAAAATATATCTTTATATGTACCTACATATATATATACACACATTCCAAATACTATGGAGATAAATCTGTAATATCTACCTTTCCACCTTTAGAATGATAATGTGAGGAGAATTTTTCAAAGTTCTGCATCACTGGAAGCCCCACATATTTCATGAAGATAATTAACCACTGAAGAAAGCTCCCAGCAATTTAACAGATACAAGCGAAAATTTAATGCCTTGGAGGCATATCAGATGTTGGAGAATAGCTTAACTACTGAATTATCCACTAACCTTCTCTTGCAGCTCTGCCTTGGGGATACTACAAAAGATGTTTCAAGAATGAGATGGAAGGAACTGAAGGAAAAGCCATGTTAAAAACTTTTAAGGAGTGGCCTAGATCTTGACCTTATCTAAATTAACTTGGACTTGCAAAAGATGGGAAAAGGTTGATGTGGGGGAAAAAGAAGATGATAATGATCAAGTGTCTTGACTTGCAGACAGGCAATAAATCACTTCTATTGAACATGCCATGAATGACAACAGAAAGTCTTAGACCTGAGAAAGAGTCACTGGAAACATTGTGTCTTCTGAGTCAGCTTGAAAGGAAAAAAAGTCTCCTTGTGTTGGCATTGTCTTCCTAATATGCAGAAATGTAAATAAACATGTCCCTCAGTTACAACAGAAAATACAAGCCTCAAACCTTCTGGGTAGACACACAGTCAGTGAATCTCTTCTTCAGTCAAAAATTTTTCACTCACTTCTTCCTTAAGGAAACATACTATACTGCCCAGAGCTGACTCCTAGGATTTAGAAAAAATCCTCTATCGACATCTACTGATTTCCCTGCAACTCAGATAAGTTTGGGACCTGTCTGAAGAGAGGAGTCAGCCCTGCTCCCACCCCCTGTGTGGCAGGAGGTGTCCCACCCTCACAGGGACAGCAGGCTCTCCCCTGCCCTCGCTAAGGGTGACCTGGGCACTGTGGTGTCCTGCAGATGGGGACAGGTTCTGATGGCAGAAGGGGCATAGGAAGGGTGGGCAGTCCCCTGCAGCAGCACTGCAGGGTGGGAAGCTGCAGAGCGAGGCTCAGGATGGGTCTTGAAGTCATCCATAGCCAGATCCATCACACCTGATGGCACCAACAAATACATCTGGGAATCTTTGCTCTTAAGATTCTTCTTCCTGTTGTTTTCTTAACAAAGGAAAAGCCTTAGATAAAAAGAAAGAGGACAGTGCAATTCATTTCAGCGACCATGTTCACAAAAGCCAGTGTTTTTAAACATAGGTTTTAAGTCTAACCATAAACTTTGCAGAAGTAATCTCCTGCTGTTGCCCTCCCCAGTTTTTCCCACTTTCTTGCTGCAACAAGAAAGAAGCCAGCAGACTGAATAAGATCACTCTACTGTTGCCAACTTTAAGAGGCAACAAACAAACAAAAAAAAATTCAAATAAAGCCCAACTCAATGCACACTGCTTCCACAGAACAGTGTGTAAATTCTGAAGGTTGTTAAAATTTGTATTATATGCTTTACAAATGTTAACTTGTTAGTTCTTACACTTCATAGGATCCAAAAGCCTAGAGGATTCATAGATGAATTCACTTGATATTTTAGGTTTTTGAGAAGGATAGGGAGGAGAAAGGCTTACAGCTTACAAAAACGAGAACAGAAAGCCCATTGGTACTCATTCTACTAAATAGTTCTACTATCTGCAGATAGTAGAATCTACTATCATTCTACTAAATCAACTACAACAGTTTCCACATGGGTGTACAATATATTTGTGAGTTGCTAAAGGAAAGATGGGTTATGACGTCTGAGACTGGAGTATTTAGAAATACATGTCTCCCTCTCAGGGGTTTCTGATAGTGCAAGCAGTGTTTGTTTATATTTGTTTTCTGCACATTCTTTTTTTACTGGTCATGTTTTCTTTTTTTAGGCTTGCAAATTGAGTTGTACTTGTAAAAACCTCTCAATGCATCTCAGAGTCATGTAACAGTCTAAAGAGAACTTCTGCCTTACAGATGGCATAATCACATTTTCTCAGGGGTTCAGGCCTTTTTCTCCTCCTCAGCACATTCAGTAGGTTTGAACCTTTGCCTCACCTCATTAATTAGTTCAGTACTCCAGACACACTAAAAACTCCATGCTTGTCCCAAGTAGCCAGGCTCCAAGAAAACAAAGGACAAGTTCAAGCCCTTCTCTCAGGTTCTTTCTTAAAGGTCTGTCAATCTTCTCCTTCTGAGGTGAATCCTGGAGTCTTCAGGGACTTCATACCTACCCTTTTCTGTCAATGCACTAAACATCTCACCTATCTTTCAACTCTTTCCTTTTCATTTAACTCTCTGTTCCCTCACCCTCCTGCCTGTACTCTAATATGTCTGCATTAAATTCTCTAACTTATTCTTCCCATACCCTCCAGTACTCCTTCCTGCTCTTGGATTCCCTTGGCCCCTTAGCTTCCAGAGCACATTCTCACAGGTCTGTGGCCAAAGTCCCCAGCCCAAGGTTTTCCAGCCTCATTTCCCTATGGATATCCAACAGCCAGCTGTCCTCACTTCAAGTGCTCCCTCTACTCTTCTTCACTCTCTGCAGAGAGATTCACACCTCTTTTCTCCCTCTGCACATCTAACACTGGCTGGGGCCCGGGCTACTGCAAGGACAGCTCTTCTGTCCCCTGCAATGTTTTTGAAAGGACAAGCAATATCTTCTCCAGTTTTCCCACACACAAACACTGCTGTATGTACAACAAGCAAGGCTCTCCTCACTCTTTGATTTCCTACACCTTGCCATCCAAAGCCTTGAACTCAGTTCATCAGCCTTCAATATTCTATGGGAGCATGAGACATCTGTAAGAAAATGACTGCTCCAGAAAAACTTCAGAAAATTTAACTCAAAGGCAACAAGATCTGTTTTCATTTCCCTGTCTCAGAAAAGCTTTTGGATATTTGTTCGTGGGCTGAGGTCAACAAAGGGGTACAAAGCATTTGTACCCCACCTGCAAAAAGATTATTAGTGGCATTATTTTTTAATCCATCTTGTGACACTGTAATTTACAACTGTTCCCACAATTCCACTTTTTAACGCTTCAGGCTTTCAATCCTTTTTCTGGTTCTCAGGAAAGGAGAAGAATTCCAAGTTGAGAAGAAACTGCATATGGAAGGCAGGTCCTACTGCAATTACTCACACAGTGGCTGAACATTCTAATCAAATCCTGAATATCTGGAGTTTTTCAAGTTTTTAGATCTTAATTTCACAATTATTATCATCCTCTGCTATATGCATAATTTCTATGTTTGCACTAGGAAAAACGTATTACCAGTGGAATCAAGGATTTGTAGGAGATTGTTGTACAGTCTTATTAATAACATAAAATGAGTCTAAACCACAAAGCAATTTTGTTGACTCATGGGACATTAAACATGCCTTATTTAAAGCCTTTCTACTTTTTATTTCTCAGTTCTCCTTCAAATCATTTTTATTGTCTGATTTAGAATAATTCAACATAAGATTTGAGTTTTCCAGCTAAGAAGCCATTACCAATTCAAACATCAGACTGACTTTGCTTCCAATATGCAAGAAAGTGAACTTGGCTTGTTAAACTTTCTTTAAACTAGAAGTATTTTATGACCTAAGAAAGAATAGCTCTTTAATACATTAAATTCTTTTACTGCTATAAAACTTAGCTGGGTTACCCACCATCAATTTTAGGTTCAGGTCATGGATAGACAGATACTAGATCTTCTGCCTATATATATGGGCCAAATACATGCTCATGCATTATCTGAAATAGAGTGCCTGCACAAAATCTTTAAATAGACACAGAAGCTACTTATATATTTTACTCACCTGATTGCATTTAACCTGCATTTGAACTGAAAGAGATTATATGCTGAGATGGCTGGTTATTTTCTGATAAGAAACTGAGTTTTGGTGGAGCATCTTAAATGTTAAAACCTACATTTTTCAAGGAAAATTTTTGACAATGGTGATCGAAAAGGCTTCCTTGATCTAAAATGGAATTGCAGACAGACAGACAACTGCTGTTGAAGTCTCACTGCACAAAAAGACTCCAATCCTCTGGTAATAAAGTCTTTACCCATAAGCCCAGCTTAGTCCAAGTAACAGGCTCCTTTCAGCACAGGACTAAAGGGCTGATCAGGCAGGTCTCTACTACCCATTCAATCAGAATTTCACCTGAAGATCAGTTCTTCATTGTAACTACAAAACTTTGTCTTTTGGCACAATTTCCAAATCCACAGCATTCCTGGATATAACGGAGAGACAAGGGGACATGAATTACTATGTGTCTGTGACTTTCAGCCAATAGGCTTTTTTAAAGCAAAAAGAAGCAAATTTATTTTTAGAAACAAATCCAAATGTAACTGCTACAGGCATACCTGCAAGCACATGTATACATTCTATGGTTAACACAGATATATGCATGGGAGAACATGAAATGTCCTTGAAATTTGACCAAAACTTACAGGGTTTTAAGGAATATTTAGAGAGATATAGAAACAAAAGACACATAAATGCTAATTTATTTTTCATTTTTCTTTGCACTTTTGAGCTTGTGAAATTTTAGTGGCTAGTATTTTTGCATGAATGGCCACTGGGTGCCACTGTTCTGCTGCATAGAAAAAGAGCTGAAACAACATTTTTGTTGGAGTAATAAGTTGTTTATTATTAAACCTTGTATACTAGTGTTTCATGTGCCCATCTTTTAAAAATGACACTGCTGCACAGTTCACAATGAGCTTTTTCATAGCAGAATAGAAGTTGCAGTAAGAGACTAGAAAACCTGTTTAAACTCAACAGGCAATATAACCTAGAAGAAACTTTCTTCAACAGTTTATTTTCTACTTCATAAAAGAGAGGCTTGTTATCCAGCTTCAGGTTCGATATTCATTTGCTGAATGACCTTGTGGAACTCACTGGGAACTGTTCTACCCCATCTGTGCACAGCTGCTTTTACAGTACACAAATATGTACATACAGTACACAAATATGATCTAACACACTTAATTGGTTTCTAGAATACTATAATAACTGTGCACAGGTAACTGGTGCATTTCTGAATGTGGAAACCACATCCTTAAATCCTGTGAGCCTTATTTTCTTCAGTTAGGAAATGGGGTTAACAATTTGAGTATGGCAAGAATAACTGCACGGAGAGACCTTTGTACAGGGAATCAGAACAGGTTTGGGCCTGTGTAAGAAGTAGCCTCAAGAAGCTGCAGTCCAGCTGGAGTGGGATGTGCAGCTTTAGAAATAAACAGTGTCTCACAGTGGGAGAGGACAGAGGGTGGTGTTATATGGGTCTGACCTGCCACTTCTCATCCACGTAATTATAACTGCAGTACTAAAGGCCACCATTTGTTCCCAGCTGTAATATAAACATATCCAAGGTCTAAATAAAGCTCCCAGAGGTCAATGAAAGACAAGGTCAAATGCTGCCAGTCCAAAGCATTAAATTATAAGCAGGAAAAGAAATGGTGAAAGACTGAGTTCCTTGAAAGTCCACAAGATAGACTTTAAAATATGAAAAACATCGAAAAGAACAAAGCAGCCTGAACTACTTTATGCCAAATCAGAAAGAAAAATCTTTCCAATTATGCAGAGAGTTTTCAACTTTTCAAAAAAAAATTGTAAGAAGAAAGAAAATTTGTAGTTGCAAATTTGACAAATTATTGAGGCGATTATCTTAAATAACCTTACATAATGTTTCTAATATTTTATACTGCCCAAATGTGGGCTGATAGTTATTCATTGTATTGCTCTGGTGTATACCTGAAATAATTTCAGAAATGCTAAATGACCTTAGAAAGACATTTTTAATAACAGAATAGGGCTCGTCTTTATCCACTGCATAGGCCAAAACCCTATCAACTTTCCTCCAGAATAACTCTGAAGAAGTGAAAAGGACAATGGTTGTGTTTTCTACCCTTCTATGTATAACACTCACCAGACCCTTTTTAAAGCAATTCAGAACTCCATAGAAAATTCGGTGTCCATCTCAAGTACCTCACAGGATTTTGCAAGTACATTTGGAAAGATCTAAAGAATGTTTTATATCTTTCTTTATCATCCAAAGCAATATTTCTGTGTTCCCACATAAGATCAAAACAATTTGGTGTTATCATTTTTAGCACTCTTTGATGCCCTGCTGTGCCCATCATACTTGTAGAGGAAGACAGTCCAACCCATTTCCTTTCAGTCACTGGCAGCTTCTAATTAATTCCCTGCCCTTAAATTCTCTCACCCATCCTCTGCAGTGTGCCCAGTCTTCATAGTTCAACCATAAAAAAATCACAGCAGGGCAATAAATAGTTTGAAAGGAGTCCTGAACTCCCCTCTAGGTAGCCAGGTACCCACCTGTGTCAGTCACTCGACAGCTGAGACAGGGAGATGACAAGGTTGTCTGCACTTCTTTCCTTTCATGTTTGGAGTTTAATAGGAGGTAAAAATTGGTTTCTGTCTGATGCTGACCGCCTTCCCTCACCTGAAATGACCAGCTCAAGTACAGTACAGTGAAAACTGTTCCACTTCAAGGAACTGATGGGCAAAGGGCAGAACGCAGCAGAGACAGATGTGACCTTAGGGCACTTCCAGCTGTCCTTGCTATATTGAATGGTTTGGAAACAGCTTCTACTTTGAGACAATATAGATGAATTTTATCAAAACTAGTGAACACTCCAAGACTTAGATAATTTGGGTGCATTGAAAAGTAAGAGGAAACAATCTAACCTGACCACAGTTGAAAGTGAAAAATATCCAACCCATTTTATACTGCACTTTATAAACTTAGCCAAATAGATGAATTGGCAACAGCAAGCACGGAAATTTGTATGATTATTAAAAAATTGTTTTCCTTCATGGTTTCCAAAGTGCTATTATTGTGAAAGGTTTGGGACACATTTGCAGTTGTTTTTCTCTCATTATAATCGTAAACAACACACAAATGTACCTTGGGTATAAAGGCCATAAAGCCAGATACCCATCTGAAACAAACCATGCTGAGATTAAATGTCTTTTCAATTAATATTTAGATCTGCTTCCTGTACCCTAATCAAGTGATCTCACAGCACACCATTTATTTTAAAGCAGACAGAAGATACAGATATACAGTAAGAGAACATTTCATGCTTTGGTAAAACAGAGGCAAACATATGGTTTTCACATCCCTAATTTCATTACATCTCAGCTCTTCTCAGCAATAACTGTCTCTCCCATAATACTTCCAAATGCCCTGAAATACTCTAAGTGAATTGGTAACTAGCAAACTGCTGTGTTTCCCTGTTCATTAGCATGAACTGTCTTGTTTCACTTGCCTATCACGCCAATGTGAAATGGCATAATGCAGTGCTACACGCTGTAACAAGTCAGAAAAAATTTAAAAGGCCACATGTTTGGCTTTATACTTAATTCTCAACAGCCTGTGTATTGTCCATTACACAACCCAGGTAATTTAATAGCCCAGCTGCTCAAGAGGAAAGCAAAATGACAACTTTTAACAAGTTTAGAAACTTGTATTTTTGTCATTTATCTGTGAATGGCTCTCCATATGTAGACATTTATAAGGGCTTTTTACCATCTTTTGCAGAAACTAATGCTCATAGCCTTCATGAACGTCTAATAAAATTTAATATAAAATATTAAACAGTTTGGCAGCATTTAAATATCCAGATTGACAACTGTTGAAGTGCTTGAACACTCTGAGAGCTGCCCAAGAGCTCGAAACGAAGCTTGGATGTGGATGCATGAATGACAACATTTCTTTCTCAAAAAGCTCAAAAGCCAATCATCTTTCTGATAAAAAGCTGAATAGATAGTTATTATTATTTAACAACATATGACATTTTCTCTATTGTGCAGATGTACTTGTCCAAAACTAGCCCAGAGCCTGGAGGAGCATATGGCCCTAGACATTTTCCCATGCAATTCACTATAGGGAGTAAATTCCAGTTGTGGGAGAACCTTGCTGAGGATGGAAGGGAGGTTTCAGCCTGCCTGCAGCCAGCATTCCTCATCCCTCCCGGGCTTACAGGCACCAGGAATGCCTTTCAGCCTGCTCTGTTCATGTGCTAAGGAAGCACAAAACAGGAAAACACACAATAAGGTTGCAATACTTATCACCTAAGTCACACAGCCCCAGCCCGTTTTACATCACTTAGTTCTTCGTTTTCCAAACCTGGCAGCTTTCTCAGGAAAGATAAATGCTTAGATGCAAAATATTCCTTGGAGAATCCAGAAATAGTTCCTAGAAGGCAGAGAGTGCTCAACCCAAAGCTACACCTGTATCAGAGGAGATGAGCCATTTTATCACTATTTTACATATCCTGCCAGGTACAGCTGAGGTGAAGGCACCTATCTGATCTCACATTCCTTCTGAAATGATAAAGAGGATCTCATGCTGTAGGTTTAATGTGTAAAATACTTCTTACATTTAAAACTAAACTTATATATATATATTTTTTTTTAACAGAATTAGGTAACACAAATACACCTGGATCTCTTCATCCCATTTCCCCTTAATTAAGACAATTATTTTATGCTGAAACAGCAAAGACTGACTCTTGTCATCAGAAGATCCCAGAAGAGCTCAGCATTATCTGCTGTACAAACTGGGGGCTTACAGCACAAAGCACAAAGGGCTGTGGCCAAGCAGAGCTGGGCTCTCCAGAGCCCCAGCACATCCCTGCATCCACCTGAGAGTGAGGGGGAAGGAGGAAGGTTGAGCTTCCCAGCCTCCCACTGGGGCACAGCAGCACCTCTGCTGGGGAGCACCAGCCTTTAAAATTAGTTCCACTTTCAGATTATCTCTTTTAAGCCTGTTCCAGCTTTTCATTCCTGTTGGCTACACTTTTATATAATCTTGTATCAGCCTGGGGCGGGGTTAATAATTTTAATATTTTTATCTCTGTTTCCTTCTTGTAGAATTTTTTTTTGTATTAAATAAAAGTAGTAACATACAAAAGGTCAGGATGGGCTAAGCCTAATATAATTGTCTTCATAGCATGGAACTAAATACAGTAAGAAGCATCCAGGGAAATGACCTTTACTTCTGTAAAATTTAAACACATAAAATAAGGGTAATTTGGTGTCAGCTAAAATGTATTGTAGTTTACCCTTTATTGAAACTATTCACCAAATTACATTGTGTAGCTGCTTGATCAGGTACAGATTAGAGGTCATCAGAAGCTCTACAAATCACTGTGTTCCTGGATAGGAAAGGAGCAAAGTTATGTGGTTTTAAACAAAAACCACAAACAAAAATCAAACACAAAAACCTCACCACAAAAAACCCCAACCAAACAAAAAAATCAGAGTAATAATACCCTAAAAGTAAATACTTCTGGCCCTAAGTCTTGAATCTATTTATTCTAACTGAAAACTCTCATTGAAAATTTACATGCAGGACAAGAGCCTGGTTGATGATGATTATGAAGTACCCATGTATTATTAATACTTTTAAATATCTGTGGTGCTCACAGAAGCTCTTTGTATGAGGCATAAACAGAATCTGTTTCTCTTCAAAAAGACATTCTACCTTCACATAAAAATGCACTGAGGGTTTTGTCAAAGAAATGTTTCTGCTTACACCTTGCAGGGGCCTTACATCCAAACACCACAAATGCCTACACAAGTAGAATTCGAGACATTTGAGAATATTGTGAATGCAAGGCAGACAGTAATGAATGTTTTATTTTAATTGAAATATATATCTATCGCTTGTAAAATCCATAAATCATTCCAGCAGAAGAAAGAACATTACATGAAGAATTTGATACACTTCAAACTAAAATAAATGCATCAACTATTAAAATAAATGCGTGTATTAGAGGAAAAATTGATCAAAATCAAATACAATATTTTATTCACCAAATCAGACACATCCCTGTTGAATCACTGCTTATTCAATGCAGGATGAGATGCATAATCTATCAGAACAGATATCTCCTACAGTAAATCAAATCCACCATCTGATTCAAATATGTCCCCTACTGAATCAAAAAATATCACCCAATACATCAAGTATGTGGCACCAAATACATGGCTGCTGCTTTAAAATACATTTTAAAGAATTACCAAGCAGAATGCCTCTAGATTTAACATGGATAACATTTAAATTAAAATTTATTTAGACAAAGAGATAGTATTTCCAGACTCCCTCGGAGGCTGATTCCTGGACTAGGGACTGTAATTGTATTAATGTTTCCCTGAAGCATTCTTTGTTTAAGGGACCTTGCTAGGATGAAGTGCTTTCCCTATCCCAGCAGAAAAGGAGGGCTTTCGTTTCCCTTTGGTCCACACGCCAAAACTCTGACATCTGGACCAAGCTCTAAGCAGCCACATGCTGTCCCCAGCTCCTCAGCAAAGGGAAGTGCCAGCCCTTTGCAACTTTCAGAACATCACAGTCCATGTTCCATTAAATATAGACATGCAAATATTATCAACATCAACCCAAAAATCAAGGATGGTCACCATGAACCACCCAACAACCAACTAATAGGGTGATCCTCCATAGTATTTTTCTATTATGTCCTCACACAGCCAAAAACCAAGTGCGTGCTTAGCCCAAAAGTGAATAGATGGCCTCCAGAACACATTGCCAGAGTGTAAAGGAGATGCCAAATGGTCATAAGGCCTGAAAAGAACAGTCAGAAAAGTTAGGGAAACTTTCTCAAATATGCAGATGTCAATCCTGGCTTGGGAAGCTGCTGAGACACTGACTCAGATGCTGGGACAGTAACCTTGTGAGCTATCCATACACACTTTCACTGCTTTTTAAACTTTTTCATCAGCAATAGGCAGACTCAACTGACAAAGACACTTGATCTCAGACAACCATTTTCATTATCTTACATACTGTACCTGATCCCATATTCTTTCCTGTAATTTGGTGTCCCGATCAAAGCTGTGTACAGGCAACTAATTTGTTTACAAGCCTCAGAACAGTCTTTTCTGCAGACTCAGTGCCTAACTCACTGAGCCTGCCATTCAGGAGTGTGGCACAGAGAGAACAGTGCCCTCCATTTCCACAGTCACTCAGCACTCGGGGAAGAAGGGATGCCTCTGCCTGGCAGATGAGATGCTCCACCAGCCTGATGTGGTGAGAGTCAAGCTTTCCTTATTATGCTGGGAGCTCTCTGGGCGCTGGATTTGAGATCACTGAGTATGAGTGACCTTGTGCCTCTCCTTTTAACGGCAGTTTAATATACAGCAAAAATAGGGAATGAATTTTGAGGTGAGAAGGGAAGCTGTGACCACAGAGCCTGACATTATTCTTGTTGTGGCCGTGAAAGAAAGGCAGATTTGTTTTCCTCTCCCTGCTCCCAAAGGGAATTGACATCTCAATTTTCAACAGTGCTAAGAAATGAGCATTCAAGAGAACTCAGGTTAAAACTGACCACACCTGTCAGGACCAGATTAAGCCACCTACATTGTCAGAATGTTTAAAATACAGTCTGATTATCTCAGACAGCTTGAATACTTTTTCAAGGACAAGAAAATTTGTTCCACTGGGACACTCTCAAATTTTGGGTTTCGCTCGTAATTAGGCTATGGAACTGCTGTTCTTATTGCAAGCTCTTAAAAGGAACAACAAACCATGCTTGCTACTGCTCTGCCATTCCCTATTATCACTCTCCTCTGTCAATATAAGCATTGATTATAATTGCAGTTTTGCCCAACTCAGATTGATTAGAATGTAAAGCAACAAGAGTAGTATAATTATGTCAAAAAAGGCCTACTGGCATGAGACATAAAGCTGGCTTGGTGTACTACTAACAAGTAGAAGAAACATATGTTTTCCTTACACTTGCTATGAATCCTACAGAAATACAATTCTATTCTGCATTTCTATAGTTGTCACAGGAAAATATACCTTAAACTTGGCAAATCCGTCCAAGGGAAGAAGCAATTTATGAACATGATGTCTCTACCAGACCTGCCTTACCTGTTAAATCTGATAGAGTTAACCTGAGTAGTGTCTGTGTATTTGGTTAATGAAGAATCTGAATGGCAGGAACAGTTTCTAACACATGACCTTGCAGAAGGTGATGTTTATCTCAGGTCAGGATGGACACTGCTGGGCCTGGAGAGAGTTCAGACAGCAAGGTGGGTGTTGCTTTGTTCCACCTCCTCTGCTGGATATTGTCACAGCTTGAAGCTGAAGGTGGATAACAATTCCTCCTTTCCAAAGGACAGAGCAAGGCTGGCTCTAATCGCAGGAGACAGCAGGAGGTAGATGCATCTGCACAACAGGAAAGCTCTTCTTTGGTGGGAAAATGTTCAGTGACAATTCTCTGTTCACTGTCACACTACAATAGACTTAAGTCTTCTCCAAGAAGAATTTAAATTAAAAAGTTTAAACTTATTCCATTAATTGCATCATGAAACAGATGGTCAAATGTTAAAATTCAGATATAGAATATAAATACCAGGGGCAAGCACAACTACACAAAAGAAATATTTTCTTTTGCAACACTTCTAGTTTCTGTAGGCAGAGACCTCCAAAACTGAAATGGTGTAAAAACACAAAGATTTATTTACTTCCTCTTTTGATGGCCCTCTCTTTCATAGAACACGTTATCTTACACTATATTGTACTATTTCTACATCTTGTAGAAGGAGGTTAAAACCATTAAAGATGGATTTTGTTAATGGCATTTGCTAGAACCTAAGACACAAGGGAAAATATTCAAAAGGACTAATCTGAACAAAGTTTTAAAATCATGGCTGTAACATGTAAAGAAACTCCTATTTTTTCAGTCCATCCCAGTGTGCCTTAAGGCAATATAAAAATAAAATACAGAAAAAATTTTATTAATTATAAGATAGTCTTATGTAAAAATTAATTAACAGAGATAAAAGCTAATCCTTTCTTCTTAAAGAAAAACATATCTAGCTTTACAACAAAGTAACCAGCACCTTACACAAAGGCTCTGTTATTTTCTTTGCTTCCAAGGCATATTCAGGTACCCCTTTTAAGACCGGCCCATAGAAGTAAATCAATTAAACTCAATCAAATCAATTACAAATCCCTGTACCATTACAATTAGTGAAACATTCTTGTTTAGCTTTAATGGGAATAAAGCAGATAAATGCTCCACTCTCAACTTCATTAAAAAAAAAATGGAGAGAAACAAAATCAATTATTTTGCATATTACATAGAATCAGAGAATCTTCCATATTATTATTAGACCTATTCAAAAAGTAAAGTTTCTTATGTTACACACGGCTGTGTTATGCTGTACACACATGGCAATCCCCCTTCTGCCCAAGTCCTCCAGGTGATCTGTTTTCATGCTGAGGCCTGAGATTAGATGAAGCAATTGCTATTTTAATTCACAAAGCTTCCACACTGTTAAAACTGTCACTAAAATGATACTGCATTTCTGGCAAAGATTCCTGATGTGCTGCTGTTCTGTGTTAGCACATATGCATCAGCATCTCAAATATTTACAAAACTCTCCCCTCCCTCAGGACCTTCTTTCCCCATTTCTAAGTCTCCCACTATGTGCAGCCCTGCCACACCTCGAGCTAGGGCTGGCTGTGAGTGCAGCCCTTCTGACAGGAACTGCCACGGCACTGGCATCACTCACTGCCTTCAGGCAGGGAAGACATGAAGCCCTGGCAGCCACTGGGAAAGTTTTAATCTGATTTTTAGACTGTATTATCTGAACCCTTTCCATTTAGAAATAGTTCTATGCAACTATATTTACATTAAGTTTTTGATAATGAAGGACTTAAAGTAGCATCTGGTAGATGATGAAGAATCCTGCTGGTTATTCAGTGTTGACAAAGAATTCAATACAGCCACTTGCTGCAAAGAAAGTTCTCTAGACACTTCATTAAATCTCTATATGGCTTATTTTCCTGCTAAAGAAAATATGAGTTAACTAGAGATCACAAATATTACATGATAATATGGTGAGAAGTTAATGAGCACAAAAAACTCATCACAGCACTATCCTCTTAAAGTTACATCACTTTTTTTACTCTATCACCAACTGTATAGTGGAGCAGAACCATCCAGGAAGCAAGCATATTCATAGGTCTACAAATATTTTTTAAAACAAAATACTTAGGAAAATAGAGCTTTTCCAGGTCCTCTATCCATAACAATAATGCTGTCCTTCTGAAATAAAGACAGTATGCTTCTGAAATTTCTCTGAAAGTATACATAATCTTTTAGAGTAAGACCTTTACAACTCAAAGTAAATAAGACCGAAGCTTTGGAAGAACTAGAGGCCACGCAGATAAATTTTCAGGAAACATAATTCATACTTAATACAGAAGCAGAACAATGACCAGTTAAATGTGGTTGCTGGGGTCTCTGAACAGCTGTGTCTAAACAGAAAATAAAATACACTTGCCTACAGCCAGAAGTGGCTAGTTTCCATTTGGGGAACAGTAAATATCCTGACAAAGTTCCCTTGTCAAGATGGTAAGAAATCACACATTTTACATGCCATTTAATGGATGTTTTTCTTGGGGAAATGCTTTTTATCTGTCCCTTTCACCAACAAACCTTGCATCAGCATCTTTGGAAGTTGCTAAGTCTAAATGATTTTCAAATGTCATATAATAACTACTGTAATGTTACTGAACACCACAGACATATCTGAGGTGGACATGCGTACTGTGGAAACTCATTAGCCATCTCATTTCACTTTAATAAGTGAGACTGTACACTCACAGGACTGGAATTTAATCTCAATATTAAAAGAAATGTTATATGTATCTTGCAACTTTGTACAATACATCTTGAATATTTTGTTGTTTCTTTTTTCTCCTGACTGTGTATTTAATGGGGAGAAGCCTATTATTCATACCTCTGCTCTTAATCAAAGCTGAAAATTCTGTAGAGAAGTAGAAAATTGAAATCGGCTCCTGCAACCTCGAGCTGAACAATTATGACTTGATTTACAAGGAGCCACTTTACTACATATTTAAAAGCAGCTCTGCTTTTAAATCTGGGGACTTTTCAGATAATCAAAATGCTACACATTTAGCACTTTTAATTTTTGCTCCATCTCCTGCCAGCTTGAACTCTGATTATAATTACCATTTCATCTTCCCCTGAATGACATTGTTTTATCAGAGGAAGATGCTGTATCTGAGTCTGAGTGTGGTGATCAGTATGGAACCAGTTTTCAATGGGAAACAATGTGTGCCCTGAAATAAATCAGGGTGGGGAGTAATAATGGGAAGCTTGAGATAATCTCAAGTGCTTGCGACATAGTGCACAACCCCCATAGCTCTGCAGAGCATGTGAGGCAACTATGCAGACACGGAATGGGAAAAACCCTCCCTGCACAGGGCAGTTTCCTAAGAACAAAGAGGAAACCAAGCCTAACAACTGGCACTTACCTACATTTTGTGTCATGGTAAAATTTGCTACTTCTTTGGATTGATCTGCCCCAAGTGCTAATAACAAAGTCATGCAGGACTATCTATTTTTGTCAATATTTTAAGACTCTTCTTCCTATGTTTTGTTTCCAGAAACTATGTTAGAGAAAAATACTTCAACATAGAGGTACCCCCTATGCATCCCAGATGCTGGAGGACAAAAAGGGGGTGGGTGCTACAGCTGCTTCTGGCTCCTGTTTCTCTGTTCACTTGTTACAAACCTAAGTAATTGAGCAATTGTCTCTGCATAATTGAAAATATAAAATTAAATTTTAGATAAACCACATATAGAACATATGTGGTGGTTAAGCTCTAAAATAGAGCTTAATAGAGTGGTGTTAAGCTCTAAAATATAAGTAATATATGCTGAGAATAAGGAATACGAACAGTGTTCTCGTATTAGCAACATCTTTACATTTCAATTTCTTTAGGCACAGGAATGTGGAAGACTTGCCATAAATAAATTCAACTGTTAGAAAACCACGAAACTGGATACATCTATAACATAAAGGGACTGCTTTGGAAAGTTCTTTTCTTTGTGGAAATTATCTTTTTAGTGAAGAAAAAATTTACTGATAAAATGTCAGGAGGAGTAATAAATTGACACAGATGGGTGTTAGTGTACCTTTTGCAACAGTTGCAATAAATTCTGATTGGCACAGGAGTATGAAAACAAATGGTGTGGTTCTGCTGTTCATGCCAGAGACAATACGTAGCAAAACATGTAACCTAAAATTCATAGCTATTTCCTTAAAATTTATGTCAGCACTGCTGCCACCCTAGGCTCCATTTTCTGAAAACTCTCTCGCCCAGCTACATTTATGCTGAATAATACTCTAAATACTCTTTCTTTGGTGAAGGAATCTGCATATTAACTTTGGGCCATGGCTTTCAAGATAGGTGGTAAGAAAATACCTCAAAAAGGGTAAAGCTGAATGTACACAAACTTTTGTGAAGTGTCATTTACAGACATTTTATTTCTATGTGTATTTTTTTAAATGAAAAACTCATTCTTATTTAAGAATATTTTACCTGGAAAAAAATAATAAATGCTCTGAAAAATCCTTAAGTCAAACAGAACTGCTCGCCTAATTCAGAATGATAGAGTAAAATTCCTTCACAAAGGAATTTTGTGAAAATAACTAGAAAATGGAATATAATTTATTATATTTTATTTTATATATCTGAGTAATACGCATCACTTTGGAAAAGACCCAATGAGAGGAAAGGAAAATCTCATAGAGAGCAAAATAATGAGAGTTTTGTGAATAGTGAGTGATTACTCACAGCTTCCCAATGCAAAAGAATGATGTGATGCCCCATGAACTTTTCAGGCAACAACCTTTTAAAATAGGATAAGTTTCTTGGGTTTGCGTTTTTAACAGAACCCATAGTTAAATGGTGCAATTCAGAATCACAGGATGTTGTGAAATAAAAATTATAGACATGTTCAAAATTTAGACAAATCTGGGGAAGTATGTCTGTCAAGGAGCATAAGATCCCACACTTGAATTGAATCTGTGTCTCACTAAGTTCCAGAAACAGCTGGTAAAACAGGCAAGGAGGCAGTGCTGTAATTGCCCACTCACTTCCCCTCTCATCCCCAGCAGCAGCAGGCTGAGCTACAATAATTCAAGTGTGCCTGACTTTCTTGTTTTCTTACACTGACTTTTCATTAACTTACCTTCCCATTTTTTAACAGCAGGTGATAATAAATTTGTTTCTGTTTAACATGCCAGGAGATGTGTGAATTAACTGCACTGCCCCAAAGAATAGTAACACTCTACATGTGTGTGGAGGTGCCTCCTTGTGGAAGAAAACACAAGATGAACAGCACCCTGAAAACAACATGTTAATTAATATCTCACATTGCAAACTGATGTATAAACTTCAGGCCTATTTCTCCTCTTGTGTGGTATTGCTGCAGAAAAAATCCTCAAGGTTAAAGACCCCTAGAAGAAGAGCAAATCCACAAAATCTAGGATTGCTTCTGCAGGTTTGCCTCCTCTGATATCCAACAGGGTTAGCCTGCAACACCAGAAAAAATTGTTTAGAAAGATATGCTTACTTCCAAAATGTTAACTGGAATGTACTTTATAGATTTTTTGCATGGGATTTATGCAAAGATAGAGACCATTAAGAAATTATTTTTTAAAAAACAGTAATAATACTGCTCTTAATAACAACTGTAAGGCTGAAACTGCATTGTACTTATTATACCAAATTACCCAGAACTACGAGACAAGCTGTAACCTAAGTCATGTAAAGAGAGGATTGCCTATATTCTTGCTAAAAATCTAACCAAAAGGTGTTCATGAGGTTTCTCAGTTTGCTTCCAAAGCCCCAGTGTTTGAATTATGCATAACTGTGTCTCCTTGCTAAAAAGGTGGAAAACGCCTTTAGGTCCTTCATGGCAGGGGTCTGAGAGGGATGGATTTCTTTTAAAAAGCAGCAGTTAAGCCACTCCAAATAGCTCTCAACTTACTGTACTTTCCTCTGTCTCCAAAAAAAAGTGCATTTGTTATTTGGTCTGTTAAAGCATAAGCCCACTGAAGGCTTTAGAAAAGGCAGCTTGCTCCCATGACCTGAAGTTTAATTTCCTTCCCAGCAAATCTCAGAGCAGGCCATTCAGCATGAACTCTTCCCTAAAGCTGAGCTTCACCCACGATGAAAAATATGGCTGGTTCAGTCAGAGTGGTTGCTAGGCTAGCATGCAGCAAGGGAATAAATTAGCTACAAAATAGTCAGAGTTTCAAGCTTTTGTGCACCTCTAAAATATCAATAAGTAGTGTTCTGGAGTTGCTGAAAAATGATCTGCTTGAAACAATGCCCTGAGGAAGCCACTGCCCCATACATTGTGTAAGTCATATTGAAATCTCTTTGGCTAGTGTCAAACACGAGCTTAGAAAACATCAGAATAATTTTGCCCTCATGAAAAATATTATTAAAAAACTGACCAAACAAACCACCAACCAAACAGAGACAGGTTTTGTCAAGGAAACCTAAGAGTGTCTCTGTAACTTCAGGACCTATTTGATGGTATAAATCTGAGGATCTAGCTAGGGATGCAGCTTTATACACTGAATTTTTTCCTTTATGAGGAACAGGGAGGCTTAGAGTTGCTTTGGCACCTGATTAACTATGGGCCACAGCTCAGATTCACTAAGGGCGAGCTGCCAGCCTGACGATTTCAGGATACTTCTACAGTAGGTGAATCTGCCTCGAAATCCCCTAGATTTAGTTTGAAGACCTGCTGCCATCCTCTAACCAAGGCAGGTCTTCCTCACCAATCCTGCTGCATCTGTTCACCTTTCAGTCAAAGTAAATTTGGTTTGACTGCATATCTGTTACATATCTCTAAATGAAATCTTCAGCAATTCTGCAGTGGGAAATGGTGGAGCAAATACTGAACTAAAGCGGAATAAAGGCCACAACTAGCAAATAAAAGCTGCCCCTACAAAACAACTGCCCCATGTTCAGCTAACACTCCTTCCTCTGAGGAGACAGGACCATTCTTGCTGGCTTTTGAGTGAGAACAGGGAAAATATGTGACCTGTACTTGTCATGGAAGGAACCTAGCACTGAAAGGAAAACTATCCATTTCCAGTATTTCAGCAGAATTTTGCTCCTACAGTTGAACATAACTTTGAGGATAACAAAAATGTCCTGAATTCTTTTAAGAAACATCACCTACTGGCTCAGAGATTGGCTTTTCATCTTGCATTACATGGGTGTAAACAAACTTACTTTTTAATGAATGAAGATCCCACTGCTGTGGGCAAGTTCCAGTGTACACCCTATGCATCTGACCAGGATTCCATCAGATTGCAAGGCTTTAACCTTAAGCCAGTACTCAGAAGCAAATTTGCTACATAGGAACAATACAAATTAAATGGAGGCATATGGGGCATGGGAGTTCTTGACCTTGAAAGATCATACATAGTACTTAAAACAAGCATAGACACAAAGAAGTTTTCATCATGGAGAAATTGAGCACAGATATTCTGCATTAGTATTTTCTCTCTGTAGTTTTGGGATCAGGCTGATGGTACTCAGGATACAGTAAAAGATTCTACTTTCTTAGTGAACTCTGAAAGGAAAACTGTCCAACTGTAACCAGCTTGATTAGTTGGTTACATTCCCACAGATAATTCATCACTGCAAGACTCAGGGTCTATTGACACACTGATATTAATGAAAAATACAATGATAAACAATCTGGAAATTCTTACAGCATGAAGTCTGATGATGTGAGCCCCAGGTATTTCTAAATAGTCACTGTTTTACTTCGGTCAGAAAAATTATTCATGAATTCCTTATTTCTGCAAATGTAACCCTCCTTATGACAGTAATTATACTGAAATAATTTAAATATTTACATATAGAACATGAAGGAGTCCTTAAGTGCATGTATGACTCAGCCTACAAGCAAGCCTGAGCCTCTGCATTATTCGAGGTTAGTATTCCCCCTGCAGATCGTGTTTCATAACTATCATGTAGACTTAGAGATGAAAGCTATGTGAAAAAAATTTATACTGTTTTAAAAATGTTACCAGGAATATTAGTTTTGCTTCTAGAATAGGGCCACAGCAAACAAGTTGCTGGATACTGGTCCCATCTTTGCTAGCCCAGGACTTCACTATTACAAAAAGGAAGAAGTGTGAAAATTATTATCATGACATGGGAAATTAACAATCTGCACTTTCAGTGAAAATAACTGTAAAGATCCTGACAGAATGCAAAGTTCTTATTTCCTTTTAACTGCTAATTTTCTCTTCCCTCACAGTCTTCTGTCACTCCTTTGCCCCAGAATTTCACGTCTTTGNTGGAAAGCAAAGAAATAAGGCATAAATCACCCAAGAGACAATGACCTCCCTTTGACTCTAGCTCTACTCATTGTTGTTGCCTGGTCTTTTTAGGTAAGCTTTAAAACTCTTTGCCTCAACTAAAATGTTAACATTGTGTTTATGTTGCTATAAAATTGCTTGAGAAATCTGAAATCAGCAGCCAATAAATGATTGCAGCATCCAGAGCAGGTAATTGGCATATTTACAATACAGTTCTTGAGAAAGAAGCCCAGAGTTCCTATGCAAATCCTTGCTCTTTGAGTGACTAATGGTGATGGGCAGCCAATCACCAGGTAGGGATCTGCATGCTTTGAGTTATTTAGATAATAATTATGGTTATTGAGTACAGGCAATGCAGATAAGATGTAATGAGGGTGTAGCACAAAGGGAAGGGACAATGAGGCATCAGCAACCACGATGCTCTTTGGCAGTTTTTAACACGACACAAAATAGCACAGATTCTGTGCCCTTCATCTCCAGAACTTTGTAGTTATGTGTTGCCCTTATGAACTGACACGTGCTCCCAGAGCTCTGGGTCATCACAGCTCACGGGTTATCATTAAAAAACAAACCTTGAAAAGCAGAAATATACACAGAATTTCTGAGGCTTTGGTCCTATCTGATCTGAACACACATGGCTGGCTGGCTGCAAGTCACATCCTGACAGCAAAGGAAGGCACAGTTTCACCATTATTTCCCAACTGAATATGGGTGCTGCTCTACAGTGAGGATATGCAACTGGTTTATGTACTGATCTATATCAACATTGCTACATGGCCAACTCACATCAGCCTGGAAAATGGTTCAGAATGAAAGTAACACATCAAAACGGCATATAAAATCCTTACTAAAACTGCAAACACTTTGAGAAGCCTTTGCAATCTGTCTCAGGTCAGAATCAGCTACTCTCTCTCTCTCTCTAAAATAAAACCACTGAAGCCATGACAGACATCATGGATCCTTCATATAAACTCAGTTAAACCTTTCATGAATGAGAAGTACTAAATGGGCTTATATAGTTAGTTGCCCACTTACTTAGTTGCAGGTAGTTGCTACATGATAAGCAATTGCAGTGATTAGAAATTGCCTTTTATATTATTTTTCCTTTTTTTTTTTTTTTGAGGGTGGGGTGTGTAGGTACATGTTTCAACTTAATATATCTGAAAACAGATTCCAGATTGCATAATCCTGTTACTAGTGCTACGAGAGTCCTTTGTAGCCATTGTTCAATTGTTTTAGCGTCACTGGAACTAGTAGCAGCATTTTCACGTCATTTACTAAACTTCCATGCCCTAAAACAAAAATTACTACATTAACAGATTTACAGGACATTTCAAATCTACTTCTAAAGTTTGTAGTATTCCAACACTTCAAATGAGTTGCACCTCAGAATGACCTTTAAATTTATGCCAAACTAGTGAAAAAGATTTAAATCATACAAGCTTGGGACCAGAAGAGTGGTTTGAAAATGAATATTAGAAGCAATTGTTATTTGTTTTTGCTGCTGTTGGAATAAGTGTAGCTATTATTAATAAGTAAGTAGTTTCTAAAATTATTTTTCATTATTCCAGGTGCACTCAGGCATAAAGCCATAGTTCTACACTGCCAGAATTTAGACTACCTTTTTCTGTCTGGATTCTATTGTATGAACAAGGTAACAGGTTTCTGATAAGCAATTTGGGTTTCTATGTGTGTGTGCAAAGGATGGTGCAGCGTTCAGTATTAGTTATGTTACTCTGGTATCTTCCAGCAGTGTTAATTCTGTGTTTAACATTACTTCTCTATCCACAGTCTACATGAGGGTTCTTTTCTGTGTAATAAAAATTACTGTTAGTCTTTCATAGTAAAAACGAAACATAATGCTCACATTACCTGATTTACCAGAAAAAAAGGTCATATTATTTTATTAAATGACTCCATATCCTTTTTTGAATCTTTAGTAACAATTTCAAGCAATAATCTTCACTATGTTAATAGAGCTTAATCCAGTTTTTGACCTATTTTAAATCTATTTTTCTGTTGTTTTCTTCTGAATTCTGAATCCTTTTTCACTGCTGAGGGCAACATTTAAAAGTATGAGGTAGTGAGAAATCTCCTCCTCAGGAAGCAAAGCATAGAGCAAGCAATATTTAGCCTCCATTCTTGTTAAATTTGTATTTGATGAATCAAGATTTCAGATTATAAATGTCAGGGACTAACCCATATTTCTTCCAAACATAGCACATTTTAGCCCATGTCTACCTCTCATAAATCCTTATTAAATTTAGCATATATAAGACAAGGAGCCAAATGGCATGAAAACACTCTGCCTTTCTTTTTTCCTTTTTTATATAGAATTATTTATGGCACGACATAACATGAAATCTTGTTCTTCATCATACATCTTGGGCATAAAGAAATTCTTAGAAGAGCAAATATCAAGTTATTTAGAGCCCTGTAGCATTATAAAAATGCAAAACCACACGACTGCAAAGACCAAATATATAAACTACATACAGATATTTCTCAGCAGTGTTGTATAAACCCATTTTTGCAGAAACCTACAATACTTAAAAAAAATGCGGCACAAAAACCATATACCAAGGCTATTTTGGGG
>VZTN01013654.1:40837-126892 GCA_013400515.1 Erpornis zantholeuca | reverse complement strand
TTTAATAAAGAAACCAAAAAGGACATACAGCTGTCTTTTGAGATGGTTTTAATTGGCTATATAATTAATTAGTTTAATTAATTAGATAGCCATAGTTGGGATTCTTTTGAATCCTTCCTCATTTTTAAAGTGTTTAACTCCTTCCTCCATTTCCACTCCTTTTTTTTTCTTACCCTGCATTTTCCACCTTCCTTGCTGTTTTCTGCCTAATTTTCAAAGGCAGTATACAGGCAGTCTTCCATACTATTCCACTGTTAGTGTGGTCCCTGGCATAATTTTTTCCCAGGCCAAAATCCCTCTTCGAAGCAATTCCCTTCATGTTTCAGGGGTCATCATAGACCAAATGNNNNCTTCATGTTTCAGGGGTCATCATAGACCAAAGGCTGGCCAACAGGCAGCTGGAATCCAGAAACTCTGGTTTGCAGATTAGAGATTAGCCATAAAGATGTGAGGCAGTCCGTGCCACTCACTCAGCTCCCAGGCACTGATCCCTACCCCTGGGAGTGAATGGAACTGATGTCTAAAATACAGGAATTACATTCCCATGCAGTGCTCTATTTGCTGCCTGTCAGGAGATCCCTTCCAGGTACCACTGGGAAATAGGAAGTGCATGAATAACTTGTCAGGTGCACAGGTTACCAGGTAACTTAATCTTAAGCAGGATAAACAATTATTTCTGCATATGTTGCTATGAAATTAGAGCATATCTTTTTAAAATGGGGAATTTCATAGGATCTGGACAGACTTGACTGCTCCTTACGATTTACACTGAGCAAAGATACTATTTTCTTCTTTGTGGATGAAAGTGTAAATTAAGAAAATTGTCTGAACTTCAGATCAACTCATTGACTCATTTTTGCTGACTTTTTAAAAAAAGAAAGAAAATCTAGGAATTTTCAGTCCTTTATGATAACTTTTCTGGCTATTTTGTTTTGAAAAGTAAAAATACTCTTCCCAATATGCTTACTCAGTTAAAAAGTAACTTGATCAGGATCCTTTGCTCACTTCTTCCTTCTTCATTTCACCTTTTCACTAAAAAATACAGATGAATGAATACTTGGCAGAAGAGAAGTAGTAAGCAGAATAAAGGAGATACAAGAGAAAGCGTGACACTCATTTACAATTGTAAAGTACGGCCAGCTTCTTCCATTTTCACTAAAATAGAACACAGCAAGGACCAATTTAAGAGAAACCTTAAAACATGCAGGCTTCAAATTACTAAGTGACTGTGTATTAAAGTCCATTCTTATTCCCAGCTGAGGAAACCAGATGACAAGCCAAGCTGCTTATTGTCCCAGAAATCATGCTCTGTTATCAGTATTTCTGCAATCATTGTCTGCAGTTGATGTTAAAATGATGGCAGAAAAATAATGGGTGAAGTTTTCGAACTGGAGTATGAGATGCACATGTATACAGCCCATTATTTTTAAAAATACCTATGTGCACTGCAGGACCTATATTTTACTGCCAAAAACTTGCCCTGTTTTTGTAGTATGTCTACTTTACTGAAGTGCATGAGCTGCTATAAAGCGTAGACAGGGGGTTTATAAATGATGAGGTTTTGCATGACTTTGGGGAAGTGACTCTTTTTCTGGGTAAAGCATGAGAGATTGTGGGTGCTGTGAACATTTTTCCTCAGTGCCAAGCCGAGAGAAGAGAGTCCTTTTGGGGCTGCTGGGTGAGCTGATGTAGAAAATGAGCTGGTATGACCAACATTGTTAATTTCCACCTGTCGACCACCTACTTACCACTGAACACATTATTTAGGGCAGAGATGCAAACCAAAACAGATCCCTTTTCATGAGGGTTATACCAACATGTAAAGTTCAAGCTACCCAGCAGCTTTCTGATTATACTTTTTATCACACTCAGTGTGAGTCCTTTAGAATCCCCACAGTCCAAATCCTTCTGTTCTTTCTATAACATGTTTCTCTGCATAAAACCACTTAAAAATGTGAGCAACACGGGGATATAGTCTATACTTATTCTACAATAAGTAAATCTTATTGCCACAGCTAGACTCCAAAGTCCCATTAAGTTTTCCTTTTTACACCTTTTGACTGGAAATAAAGGAGATAGATGCGGAGTTTCAGACTGCCACAAATTTTACAAACTCTTTGGGCTGAGCATTTCATCTTTCTCTTGTGTGGAACCAAGCCTTGAAGCCAGTTTCAATAACCAGCTCTAACTGCATCCATTTCCTTAGGAAACAATTTCTGGACCATTTGGTGACACAGGACTTAGTTATCACCCAAACAAATTAGTTGTGTTCAGGGACAGGCAGTGGTGGTGTGAGAATAGTTAAAGAGTCACTACCTTGAGGGAGAAGTCACGCTGAACATATGTGATTTATTCTTCTGGGCCTTTTTTGGTTATGTGTGTATACAAATTTGGATGCATCATTATCACACTGAATAAAAAATTAAAATTAGAAATAAACAGTGGGCAAGGCAGTGGATACAAAACTGACACCTTGCCTGCCCTCAGTGCCAAGATATCTTACTCCATCCTTGGCTATCTTGCCAACTTGCTCCCATCTTGGCTGGACATGCTGGGTGTCCCCAGCTCTGACAGGATCCCTGTGAGACATTGCCACAGTTGGGATCTTCTTACTTTATGGAGTCCTTCTACAGAATTATACCACCCTGTAAAAAATTATTTGGATGAAAGTTTTTCAACATGATTTTAGTGAGATTTCCAGCAATTTTAGTTATATGGCATAACTTTCAGGTTTCTATTTTCTCTGACCGGAATATAACAAAATAGTGCCTATCTCTGTCCCTTTCTCGCTTCTTTTAAATCCTTTATAAAATGTCATTGATAGATCTTTTCTACTGAGAATGAAAATTTCTAGTGCTGTGTTATTTGCCAACTCATTCTAAAATACAGGATTTGGACATTAGGACATTTACGGCTTTTTTAAAATCCCCTCGTGACTTCTATATCTGTGGTCCAGTAGATGAAACACATGACATGCTCAGAAATGTGTAGATGAAATAGTTCCTTCCCAAGTCATGAGTCAATCCTCATGACAGATCAGTCTCTGATTCAGACGTGTTCAGAATTAGCCTTAGAGGAAAGCCATCTGCACAAGCCATCAGCATTACTTCTGTGTAGCTGCTAAATCATACAACTGAGATGGGTTTCTGACTATTTAGCAAACTGTCCTCCAGGATTTATGAATTTCAAAAAGCCAGCCTAGACATGCCTCATCTCTTCTGATTTCAGACCCCCTCCCTTTTGAAAAATAACTGGGATAAATATTCCACAGATTTATCTACTCCTCAGGACTTATCCCAAGGGATGTAAATGTTTTCGTTAATGAGCTTTTTTTCCTACAATAAAACTACGGTTTCTAAAGTTAATTTTATTATGGTCTTGTCTTCTCCAAACCAAAAACAAAAGCATTTGTTTTGTCCAGCAAAGTGTATGAAATATTAAGAGACCAAGGCAAAATGCTAAATCTAGAAATGGCAAAGCAAATCCACTTCCCCCTCAGACTATTCTGTTTCCTCCACACCCAGGACACTTGACTTGCAACACTGGAAAACTCACTTTCAGATTTTTCATAATCAAAGAGTTTCCTTTAGGATGTGGTAAGTGTGGGAGTCTCAGAAGAGGGGCAGCTATGCGTGGCTTGAGGTCTCTTTTGTCAGTAGAAGGTCTGTTTTGTCCTCTCAGTGGCTGCTGAGAGCAGGCCCACTGTTTGAAACAACTCCTTGTATTTCTGAGGCTTCAGTTTCACCCTGACAGCCTGGCAAGACCCACTGAGGAGTGCATCAGCTGCACAAAGGTGCTACCATGCACTGAGCAGACAGACAAGAGTGACAGGCAGTGTAACAGCTTCCACATGGCTCTCAAACACAGCAACTACATATTGCAAAGCCTTATGCCATTGCTCTGTACTGCTATGGTGGTTTTGGACCTAGACTTTTTCCCTCTCATCCAAATTCCCTTCTGCTGACCTATATCAGATTCAAGATCCAGAAATCAATGCTGCAGTAATACTACTATATTATCTGAGTATTGACAAAATAAGAACCTTAAAAACCAATTCATGGCTCACAAAGGCTCTTCCTGTTTACCAGAGATACTGAAAAAGCCAAGATTTGACTGGAGGTTCAGTTCCTGTTCTTGATGCATTCCTCTGGTGGGGGGTACAGCCTCTTTCTTCCTCACTGCTGGAGAGGAGCCTGGGCAAAGCTCGGTGTCACACACTATCAATATTGCATGGATCAACAGTGAAGGGAAGGAAAACTCGTTGTTAGTTCAGCAGAACCACTCAGCATATTTGCCTCTGAGACTACTTATGTATTTGCACAGAACTGTCATGGAATAAATGTAACAGATGCTGTTCAAACTAATTTTCATAGTCTTTTCCCTGCAGTTTTTTTTGTTTCGTATGACTATCCACTAGAACCCCTTGTTCACTTTTTCATTTGTAGCTGGCCATTTTATTATTTATTATTAGCCAATAGTATTCAGCACAGGAACAGGTACCTGCTTCAGATCCACCACAAAGTTTACATCAAGCCATTCATTCTCCCTGGGCCTTTATCAAGTTATCCCAGCCTGTAGCTGCATCAGCTTAAAGGCAAGGTAAGTCATTCACTGGAAAGCAGCTTCCTACAAGTGTTTTATTGCACTAGTGCCATTTTTTAACAGAATAGCCCAGACTGCATTTATTTTGCCATGATTACAGGAAACATGTCAAGGTACTCACATTTTTTAAAAGCTGAGAATATCTGACAGGAAAGTGCTCAGGGTTTGACTCCAAAGAATCAAGAATGCACCAAAAAGAGAAAAATTTCACTTCTGTAACTGTCCAATATTTTAACTGAAGAGACTGTGCACACATTTCTTTGCGTCTTGACTTTGTGTCTTGAGTCTGCAGTTTTGAGCCAAAGAGAAATAAAACCAATTGCCATAATTTATTTTTTCTGAAACTGCAGTGGTTTGTGAGGAGGACTTAGTTTTTGCAAATCTGCAATTTTGACAGTTATGTTGAATCTGCAACTTTTCATTCTTTGTCATTGAACATATCCTACCAAGCAGCCTAAAGTCAAACTTCAATATTCTTCTTCATCTAGAGAACAAAGCTGAGCTGTAAGCAATTCCCTGGTGCTCTCAAGTTTGCTACTGGCTTTCATTAGATGTTTGTGATATTCATTCTGGCCTGCCATAGTTGTAACAGTCTTTTTCAGTTCAATATTTTATTTTCCATGTTAGCTTTCAGTTAGTCTGTTCTCTTTACTTTTGTATTTTTATATATTCAATAATGCATACGTGCATAATTACACATGCATAATAATTACATTTTGTGTGATTATACACACCACCTTCTTTTCTAGTCACCAGAAAAGACACAGACACCAGATTGTAATTCCCTGTTTCATTCAGGCCTGTGCGACACAAAGTTCTCAGCTTCCAACATTTTAGTCAGCAGCTGCCTTGACATCTGATGAGAGAAGCTGAGACACAAAAAAGTGCTGCAATTTGTCCAAAGGGTGACAAATGTGGAAACAGAATCAAAATCTCCTGATTCTTAGTCCAATTCCCCAGCCCCAAGAGTACACTGGTAAGCAGGTTTTTGTATGCCCCCAATTACTAAACCCCTAGAGTGAAATACTTAATGTAATTTTAATAATTGAATAAAGTGATTGATAAATTTTTAAATAGTTAAATGCTAGTTAAAATAGTTAATTTTTTACCTTATCATCAGGTTAATAACCTACTGCTTACTTTGCTAGTTTGAAATATGGGTAGTGAATCTAGATACAGAAAGAGAAAATGCCTGGAAAGGGAATTCAATGAAGCACTGCTAAAACAATGTATTTCTCTAGTACTTCCAAATCCCCATATTCTGTTTCAATAGTAGACCTGGGGAGTAGGAAGATGATAAAAGAAAACAACAGAAATAAATCAGCATTATTAACCACCTCTGTTGAGAGCGAAAAAATTGGGGCTGGCCAGAAATATCTTTTGAACTCAGCATGGGCTTTATTTTTCTCCTTTTCCCACTGTCCTCCTTACATGCATGCTGCCTGTGTGCCAGTTTGAGTGGTTCTCAGAAAAAAAAAAAGGTGTTTTCTTGCTTCATGTTGTTATTGAGAGAATTCTTGTTTTCCTTTTAAATTGAGCAGTGCAGTAAATGCCTTCTTTTTCAGTGTTCTACAAACAAAGATAATACACAATTTCAGGGAGAAAGCACTTGCATGTCTTAGACCAATGAAATGATTCCTCAGATCTCTATAGAGCCAAAATATGTATCACTGCACTATTTAGCAGCTTGCAAGGTTTGCCACCCACACTTTGCAACACGAGTTTCCAAGCACTGTGGTGTTTTCTCTCGATGCCTACAAATACATTAGTCTTGTACCAGTAGCTCAGATCCTGAGATGTTTCAAGTCTCAAGTCAAGCTCTATTGCTCTCCTGGTAGTCTCTTGGATCTTTTTTGAAGATCTTGCTAATAAAACCCAAACCAACAAGCAAACAAAAACCACCCCAAACCAACAAAACAACTTGTCATCGCATTTGCTGTCTTCCATGGTGCCAAGAGAGTTTGAAGAACAAGTTATGTTCTCTATTCAGCTGTGCAAAAATTATAATTGACTTAGAGTCCTTGGCTGAAAATCCATTGTCTTGATGCTTTGCCATCCTTAATTTAAGCAACAGGCTCTAAAGCTGCTTCACTGATGGTTCAACTGGAGGCAATGGGTAAATTTCTCATAAGGAAAGGAGTTTTCCTAAGCTCATTTGGTGTGAACACTGGTCAAGATTATTCATTGGTTTTTCAGCTGGGGACTTGTTTTTTGTGCTATCCTCTAATAACTCACTCATACATTGACCTGTAGACTCAATGGTAACTGTTGCATTTGTGGTGCACTTGAAAAAATTCACCATTAGGATAAATGCTTTTAGCAATTTGGTCCACTAATCTGTTGTTTTCATTCTGTCTTAAAGCTTTTCATTTAATGTGTCTGCCCTTTTAAACAGTGTTCCCATATTTTTTTGCTTTAACAGCCTCCTCTACTCCTCTGTTTATTACAGTATTTTCATGTCCCTTCATGTTCTCTTCTGAGTGTTCAGTATGGTGTCTCCATATTCTCTATGCCATCTGGAAGTATTTCAGGCTTTGAAATTGACCCTTTAAATTATTTAAATACTGTTTTCTAGGTATTCTGTATTGCAAAGTTGGGGTTTTTTTGTAGTATAGCATATATACCTTTTATAATCACTGTATCAAACAGTGATTATAAAAGACAGAGACTGTTCCATAGTGTCTCTGGTGCCATGTCTTGGTGTCTTTTTCAGGAATACTATTTCCAATTTTGAGAAAACAAACAAAGAAAAATTCCTTCAAAATAGTACCTGTTCATATCTTTTTAAAAATGGTCCCTACCACATAGTTTCCCCGTGAATATTTACATCTTTCTTAAAAGTATTTACAATGTTTGGAGGAAAACACTGAATATCACATGAATCACAGTAAAGTCACAGAGATTGCTACCACTGTTGAGCAGAAAGGCCAAGAAGCTCTATGATAACAGAGTTGGTGGGGACTGCAGGTGCTTCTAGGGCTGTTGCTGTTCTCTAGAAAATGATGTCAGGGGAAAGTAACTTTACAGTCTTTAAACACAGGATTTTGTTGCCGTTGTTCCTTGAAACCACTTATGAGGCTTTGATTCCTTATGAAGTAATAACAAGAGGAATACTGAATATACTTTCATCTCATGGGGTTTTTTCACTTTTACTGATAAAGGTCACTGATAACTTTGTAGGACAACAGAGGGGAGCAGCTGTAGTGTGTCCAGTCAACAGCTTCCAGTCAATAGCCTTGAGCTATCTGGAGGTTTTACCAAGTCACAATCTCAGCAGAGGTGCTAAAGCCAGAGAAAGCACTCTCCTTTGCTGGCTGTTTATGGTAGGCTTTAAAGGGAGCAGGATTTGTCCAAGACCTAATTGAACATATTTAGGAGGAAGCACTCATCAGTGTTTAGAGGAAATAGCAGCTATAAAGCTCAAGTAGTTAATACAGGTGAAGTACTGCAGAAATCTGTTTTATACCCAGGTGTATGTGGCTCTCCACAGGGCAGGCAGCAGCTGTCCTTCTGATACAGCTACCTGCACATGACAGCTCTGTCAATGTTTTTAACCTCTGGCAGATTAAGAAGACAGCAGGACCAAAGTGGACAGATGTCCAGCATTGACAGCAGAGCATCCCTTCAGAGCCACGAGAAACTGCAGGACGGGCGAAACAACAATTTGCTGGGACACGGCTGCACCAGAGGCTGCAGCAGCTAGTGAGCCACGGCCCCACAGCTCCCACACGGGCAGGGGGAGGGCAGCTCCTCTCTGCACACCCCTTCTTCTGCACCCCCTGCTCCCAGGACACCTGGCCCCTCCAAAAGCAGGATCCCTGACCAAGGACAAACCCACACAGCACACCGGCTGAGATATTCCACGTACGACTCTGCTCGACTCTGCCACAGGAAAAATGACCATCAGCAACTAAATACAGTTTTTTAAGTAAGTGTGACTTTTCTTTTCAAAATCCTGGAAGAAAACTTGAAACAATTCATTAGGCAGCCTCTCAAAGATTGCCACATTCCTGGATATTTGCAAGAGACAACGATATATTGGAGCCAGATTTATCTTGAAGGCTTTACATTTCCCCCAATCCCTCTGTTAATTAAAATGGTCCCGTTTAGAATTTTGTGAAATTGCTGGACACAGCTGTTTCTAAGCACCTGCTGTTGAGTTTATAACAGATGTACATGATGTAAATACGTGAATGTAGTGTCAAATAGGCCAAACACTGAATAATTTCGTTTTGAAAATGTTGCAGTATGACTGTATTCACATTGTTCTTTAACATCATGCGTTCTGCTTTGTAGTAAAAGACGTGACCCTGGCCAGGTCAAAGTTTTGCTACTGGCTTTAGTGGATGTAAGATCAGACACATTAGTTATGTATGGTACCCATGGCAAAGAAAGACTTTTTATTTGTAACAATAGGCTCACTGAGCCAGATTTGAAAAGCAGCTTAGTAAGGAGAGCTAAAAACATTAAGAATTTGGTAAGATCCATAGCTAGGTGTTATAAAATGTGAAGAAGTTACATGTGTCTCTGTTTTCATGGATCTATTCTGGATGAAACTATCTTGAATAGAAAGAAACATATTTTAGTCAAAATATTGCTGACATTAAATCCTTTTGTTTTAAACAGCACCCAAAATCCCAAACATTTATGGTATTTTACAACTTGTACATGCACATTTTGATAATAAATGCATGTTTATTCTCTCCTATTGTGCTTTTATTTTGAAGGGTTACCACCTGTAAGCAAATTTCATTTCAGCCTTTTAAAACAAATAAGGCTTTTGGAAGTGAAAAACATTTGAAATAATCTATTTTTACTGCATTGTTCTCGTTCTATCTTTTACATAACAAAGTTCTTTGTAATTGAATCAATTTTAAAATTTTGTTTCATGTTATATTTTGTTCGCAATTTTTTTTGCAAATACAGATTTTTATCACTCAATGAAATAATATGATGTTCATATCAACAAGCAGTTTAAAAATGTACAAAGGTAAAAATTTTATGTCTGTGATGATCATGATGTTGGTCTACTTGCTTAATTTGGTCATAGACTGAAATAATCATAGAATCAAGCAAAGGAGCAGAATTTTTCTGGTCATAAGAGGACAGATTTCATTACCCAGAATAAACTATTTCATATCCATCTTTTCTTATAATGACCTTTTTCTTGATATTAGTTTCCCTTGGGATGGACCAAAGTGAATAGGATTTCACATAATTTCTGGGAACATCTGCTTTTCTGTCCCAACCAAAATTCATTGTGATCCTGGACCTTGATCTGGATCTGAAAGAAAATATTTTATTTATTTGAGTAATCCTAGAGAAATTAATGTTACTAGGTAAATATCATAAGTAAAATTTTGCAAGGCCCATGATGTATCAGAGGATATAGACTAGAGACATGGAGTGTTTTTAAGGAGAACCCGTAATTTATTGAGATGTTCCATGTAAAATTTTCCAGCTGGAAAAACATGGGGGGAAAAGACAATTGCACATTTGATTCTTTTTCTGTGATTACAGTTATTTTGAGCAGGAAGTGTTACTCTGGGTGATTTTGTACATCAACCACATGGGATGCCACTGTGCTAGAGCCTTAACTGAGGCTAGGAAGGCATTTTTGAAGTTACTGTCTCTACCTGACAGCCCTACTGCATTTTGGTACCTATTGCAGCACCCAAATCAGATGCTTTTTGGATGATACAAAACCAGAATATGTGTTCCAAGAGAGCACTTACTGCCATCTGCCCAGCCTTGGGCCTGCAGACCACAGGAACAGGTGAGAGAAAACCTGGAAGGGACCTTCCCTTCCCCAAATGTGGCCCACGTGTATGTCAGGTCAGCAGAGCCCCTCCTGCCCAGCTGCACTGCCAGCTAATGCACACACAGCCCCCAAGAAACCTGGCTTTATAGAATGAGAAGTTTATAGAAGGAAAAATCTACATATGCAAGAAGATCAACAGTGACTGCATCAAAAAATTGGAGTTTACTGCAGATAGAATTTAATTAGCAGCAGGATTCTACCAAATATTTGCAGTCTGATCTGGCTGTTGCTGGCTGTCTTTGCCAGTGCTTTACTAAGCTGTTTTTGAGAGGAGCCTGGTTATTCAATAGATTGCATCTACTTAAATATATTTGCACAGAGCATTGTGCATGAATGCAAGCTCACTCAGACACTTTAATTTCACGCTTGTTGCCACACTATCATTTCTCAAACAACAGTACTGCTTGCAAAAAAATGAAATCATGGCACCAATCAGCTTTATCCATAGTCCATGGCACTTCCACTCACTGCAAGCTGTACCTTATGCTGCATATAATTATCTGTGTCAACTTATTACACAGATCAGTGAATGCCCTCAGCTATACCATGGAGACCCAATACTGAGTCAGAGAATCATGGAATGGTTTGGGTTGGAAGGGACATTTAAAGGTCATCCAGCTCAACTCCCCTGCAGTGAGCAGAGACACCTTCAACTAGATCAGGTTGCTCCAAGTCCCATCCAATATGGCCCTGAATGCTTCTAGGGATGAAGCTTCCACCACCTCTCTGGAACACCTACACTCTTATTTCATTCAATCTTTCCTTTCAACCAACATAGCTGTAAGGATCTGTCTTGCCATAGGAAGCTCTGATAATGGTGCAGAAGAACATGAAGAGAGCTTATTCTTTAACAGAATATGATTTGTGGAGACAGAACACATACAACAAGAGAAGTCACAGAGCCTGGGAACATACCTGAGAAATGCTTGGTTGAGATTTATCTCTCCTACTTTAGACATAAGAAAAATGAATTAGCCAGATCCAGGCTCAAAAATAGAAGTGAAAAAGGAAAAAAGAAAAAAAAGCCTTTAGGATGTGGTGCACTTTCCCTGTCTTGATTGTCTGTTTTAGCAGATGGTTCTCCCTGTAGCTCTGCCTCTGTGGAGTACAGCATCAGTGCATACAGCTCAGATGTGGACATGCACATTGTGCACTGACATTTAGTCAGATGAATCTTGTTTGTGATGGCACAGACAATTTGTCGAGTTACAGTCAAATCCTTATGAAAAAATGGGAGCATTTGTAATCTATTCAATGGGATTAAGAGGTTTAAACAGTTTTCATCTTTAAGTGCAGAAGTGGTATTAGAGGAACAAGAAAATACACAGATATACTCTTGTCTTGCATTCCAGAAATGAAAACAGGGTCATCCTAAATAAGATGTAGAAGAAGATGTTTTTACAATATACACAGTGAGATGGAGGACAAAAAGAAAGAAAGACAGTCATAAAACCAGACAAAACTCCTTGGGACTCATTTATTCTATACAGCTTTATTGTCTTGCAAAAGCAGACAGTGATCTGGACTCCCAAAGTCTCATCTGGTTTCTCCAAGTCATTTAAAGGATAAAATATTTTTTCTCATTTCTGTTCCAGGGAAGAGAGAAAGAAGTCTAACACAGCTGGAAAAGTGCTGCTACCACAGTTTACTGCAGTGCCTCTTGCTCTGTGGTGTTGCAGTTCTGATCACACACGCACATTCCCACAGCATCATTCCACATTAAACTCTGCCAGATTCACCTTCTGTTCAGTTTGCTCCTTCTACATTGTGTATTAAATATTGGCACAGTACGGTAAATATTTAATTACCAACTGCCATGAAGCACAAATGGCTCCTTTCCTCTGTAGTCTTGACAAAAATGATTAATGTAATATTTCCAGAAGATTTTCCTGTAGATTTGGGGGTTAATTGGAGGATTTGTTATAGGTCTTGGCACTTTATTCCAAATGACAGCTAAGTACATTATAGAGGAAATAACAGGCACTGATCCATTCCATTCATTTAGATGTTTTCTGCTTGCAGGAACATGTGATCACAATTTCAAACTTATTTCTGACAGTTTAAACTAAAACTAAATGTTGGTGTAATGGGGTGTACTGAGGAACTGAAGTTGGCTGAATCAGACCCAAAGCATTTTCCTATTTTCCACGTGGATAAGTATGACATCACTTCTGCTACAAAAAACGTGGCTGCCAGCACAGGAGAAGCTTAGTGGTTTTAGACAGGTACATTTACACTTCTGGTGGGAGCTGGAAAGCACTGAGATATTAAAAGAGTATTAATTAGAAAACCTAAAATTTTAATAGGCTGCCTCTCATAGCCTCACTGCTCTAGCACCTGCCCCAAGAGCAGTCCTAGAACAAACCACTGTCCTGCAAGTAATCTCCATTATGTCTATCTTTGACCCAGACTTCATCCATGATGTGGGTCCATCTATGCAGACTCTGATTAAGAAGCAAAAGAAGGCAAGACCCCCCTGTCAGCAGTGCTGGGCTGCTCAGACTCTGCCTTCTAGGGCAGCAAAAGGGACAACAATTTACAGCACCTAGTGCAGGAAAATTCATCAGCCCTGCTGGGGAAAGCAGGAATTAATTTTTGCTACTCATGGGTTGCAGTTCTGTGCCTTAGGACATGCTACCAACACGTTCTGTGATTAATTTTGAATGAGGGACATGTAATGCTTTTAGAGATCCTTCTGCTGCCACACAAAAACTTCCAAGATAGATTGGTGTGATTTTAAACAGGAGCTTTATGATTCTTCTGGAGAGCATACGAGTAGCTAAATGACTAATTTCTTATGCACATTGTGCTTCATCATCTCAGCTTTCATCAGAGTAGTTACTTCTGTTTATCTGTATTTTAGTGATTGAATCAGCTATGCTCTGGCCGGCAGGGAAAAATGTTTTGGTATTTTTAGCCTTCATTTAGCGATGCAAATGAGCTTCCTATAATCATGTTTGTGAGAAAACACACCATACAATCAGAACCTCAATAATAACTGATGTTAGCTATGCTCTATACATCAATGAAATTGGCTCAGAGTCACAAACTCATTTTTTTGTCCTTTTTAATTGGAAAGGAGGAATGTATCTAATCAATTAAATATTTTTTTTACAAAACTGCCCAACTATCCTCATAAGTCATCCCAGAGAATAAAAATTATAATATAGGGCAGAAAGCTTTGCTGTTCAATGTTTGTGGGTTTCTTTCTTTAAGTTCATTATAAACAATAAAGCAGGCATATAAAAAAGACTGTAACTTTCAATATCTATTAAAAGAAACACACTAAGAACAATCATAAAATTCAGGTCCTTCTAAAATGTATGACCAAGAATACAGAGTTTTGTAAAATCAGTGCTCTTTAAATGGAATTAGATTTAGTCACAGTCAGTTTCATGAGCAAAACTGTGTCAAAACTAGTGCTCTTGAGAATTTTTTGTTTCTTACTATCCAGTGTTTTGTTGTGTGCTATAATACAGCCCTGGAATTTTCCCACAGTGATAATTTTATACTTGAAAAATCCCTCTTGGAAGAGTGCTATACAATTTAATTAGTACTTTTCTACACAATTTTGTAGTTTGTATAATCTTCTACAGCCTCTGTACAAAGGTATGGAGGCAATTTTGCTGTGGTTAATTAGTAATGAGAAAATGCTCTAAGTCTGCTTTAAGTCTTGAGTCTTATCATGGCAAATGCTATATCCACACATGGAGGTAAGTCAGACACTACTGCAGTGAATTTACAGCCTGAACTAGCTTTATAAGGTAAACCTTGAAGCCAGGGATAAACTGGAAAAAGTGCTCAAGGCAGCAGGCAACAGTGAAATCAGCTTAACAAATGTAACGAGCACCCATATAATGCAGATTTATGGATTATTTTTCTACATTCAATTATGTGCAACATCTCCTTTAAGGCCATAAATTTCCCATTTCTATCCAAATGCTCAGGCTTTGCAATCTTGGAGAGCACGGAAAGGGCTGGCAGAGGCTGCTGCAGTGACACCAGCAGCTGTAACCTGTGCCTTGTCCTCGGCCGAGCTCAGGCCAGGGGCAGCACACAAGGCTAGCAGAACACTGCACCTGCAGAGCCCAGCTGAAGGCAGATCTGGAGAGCTAAAATGAAATGTGGAAACAGGATGAGAGCTGTCATCAGAGCTGGCTTGCTGCTTCTGCACCCCCTTGTCAAGACCCTGCATGGTTATCCGTTTTATCCACAAATCCTGCTTTCCCCAAGGCCTGGCACTGCTCCAGGTGTGGGGTGCAAACGTCTGCATGTGAGCACTGCAGCACAGAAATCCATCCCTGCTCAGCATCGTTCTGACTGACACAGAACAGTTACTGCCCTCCCAAAGTTCAGCTAAACACCACCTCCAGACACATCCCCACCCCACCAATGACCTGCTGTCAAAAAGACTGGGTCTTCCACTTACTCCGTTGCTTTTGAGTCACAAACTCCAGGAATTAAAAGTCTTGGAAATGCTTAGAGATTGCTGAAGCCCCACCAAGTCCCCCAGTGTTTCAAAGTGTTTCCTGTAGCCAGAATTACTCTTACTTCAGTATTGAGCTTCAAGTTACATTTTTCAGAGGTACACATTAATACTGAAAAACCAATAAAATAAAGTAAGGCTTCTTGTTTTGTATTTTAACATATATTTAAAGTGATTTCTGAAATGTCTTCCCCATCTTATAGGCACAGCTATTTGAGTAAGTGTCATAGCTTCATTTTTTTGCAAATAAGAGGCATAAACACACAGTTTGGGCAGAGAAATCAGAGAAAATGTATGTAACTGACAGTGTGCTCTCAGATTATAGCACAAACTTTCATTACCTTCTTCTCATTATTTTCTTCAAGGCAGAGTATCTGCTAAAGTTTGTAGCGGCAATATTGAATTCTACAGGTAAATTGGGAGAAATCTATGTTAAAAACAATACCATTTTAATTAACAGCCTTTTATTCCACTCTCTTTTTATTTTGAAGACTAATATGTCCAGACAATTAGCATTTTCTGGATCCTTAATTTCTTCATTACCCTCACTGTAATTTGTCTCCTCTTTAGATACATGAATATTCTCCTGGCAACATAGCACAAACACATTTCCGTGTTTTCCCCTCACAGTGTTTCAGCTTTCCCACACAAATGAAGATTTCTCTGTCTCTAAGGCATTCTGCTGTCCCTCTCTGGGAAAATCTTCTTTGTGAATCATGCTGACAGTTTACAATTGACCTCTCAGGACTGCAAGTTATTGATATGAGGCTGCATTATCATATTTAAGATGCATGAAGTTGCCAGGACTTCACACTATCATGTTTCATAATTCTGTAGGGTCTTGGGGAAAAGGGAGTTAAAGCTCTTTAGGGGTTTTTTGAGTGTGGATATGCACTGAACAGCTAAATGCACAACAAGGCTCTGGGCTGTTTCATGGCACAGCTTTAGCATATTTGTACTACAGCAAAGTGTTTAACTCCCTGAGCTTGGTCCTTCCCCCCTTGACTGTGCCAATACTGATTTTCACCTTCTGGTCTGTTGTGCTCCCACTCTGCTTGGTAGGACCAAGATTATTGGTTTACTGAGCCAGTATCCATAGCAGGGCCATAGCCCTGCTGCTCTTGAAGAGCATTCATATCTATGAACTGATTATCTGAGTGTATTTTTCTCCTTGAAAAAAGAGTGTTTCTTTGTACGAGCTGAGAAGACCAAATTAAATCTTTTCCATTCAGTACACTTCAAACAAAAACTTTTGTCACTTCCTATTTACTGTTTAAATCAGTTCACAAATGAATGTTATGAGACTTAAAAGGTGTTCCCTGCTGAAAATATGCTTGTATTTTTCTTGAAGATATTTATTCCAAAACTCTTTCCATTAAAATAATGCAGCTATCCCTGTGATCGTTTACACTGTGATATGCTCATTGTGTGGCATATACATATTAATCTATAATTAAACAGGGTGGCTGTGAGAGATACTTAGTTCGTCTTCACCAACAGCTATGGAATGTATATCCCTTTACAAATGACAAGTCAAACATACAGGAAAACATCCATAGGGTAACAGTTACAACATAGAAAATAGATTTTTCCTGTCAGTGGATGGCAGAAGCCTCAATCTTCCAAGCTAAATAATGTGCTTAAGTGTCAGGAGACTTAATGCAGCCACATCTACAAGTGTGTTCAAAAATAAAGTCTTGCTTTCGCTCCAGGGATTTGAGAGCTGCAGATTTCCTGCCAGAAAAGATAGAAATGTGTTTAGAGTGGACTAGAGAGAGGAGAGTGCTTCTAGGAGACAGAAAAAACACCCGGGCCCAAGATTTGGAATCTGGTAATATTTGTTGTTAAATTGTGTCTTCCCAAATAAGGGTGTTTTGCTTAACATAAACCAGCAAGACTAGACATAAAACAAGCATTTAAACAGATTTAAGTTGCTCCAGCAAGAGCTTATTGTTACCTGGATGTACTGTATTTATAGCAAAAGAGTTTTTAGCAACAAGATTGCACATGATGAACTCTCTCTCATGCTATCAGATAAATTTCTGTCTGTTTACATCAGAATATGCTGAGGTTTTTTAAACTTCCCTTCTGCACCTCTCCATTTTTGCCCACTTCCAATACCCAAGTGTTAAAGACCCTCTTCCTCTCCAGAATTTCCACTTAACTCTGGACTGAGCACCTCTACTTCCCACCATATTTTATCTTCAAGTAAAATAACATTTTATTCTATTTAATGACAATTAATTAAATATATATATTTAATGACAAGTAATTCTTTGTCCTTCAAAGAAAGGTCTTTGACCATGCTGGATTCTTTGACTATGCCATTTCTGCTGTGGGGATGTGAGATCACCTTTGGCATCCTTCCTAGAAACAGGCTTAGCTGGGTCCTTCTGCATCTTCTGGATGCAGAATTAAGGGGTAGCTCTAATGAGGGAATTGAGGGGCTAAAATATTCATGTGACATAAATATAGATGCCTGAAGCACAGAGCCCAGGGAAATACAGGACCAGGTGCTTAGAGCCTGCCCTTTTCTTTATTTCACAGGGAGAACTCACAGCCTTGCAGGGCCCAAGCAGCTGTGTCAGACATACAGAGCTCACCAGAAACATAAGTTCTAGGCACTGGGATACATCTAAAAGCCCTGCCTTTCTCGAGATAATGAGGTCTCCATCTAGCTCAGCTCTACTGCTGCCCTACTGATAGCATACTCCTAGATTGGCAATTGCAGTGACAGCTTAACACCGAGAAAATTAATCCAGAAATTTGAAAACTTAATTTGAAACTTTCCAATGCCCAGGGAACTTAAAGCATGTTCTTCTATGAGAATGGCCACACAGAAGAAAGAAACTTTTTTTTTTTTACCCAGTCTCTGAGGAATCCCAGATTATTTTACGAATCTTCAATTCAGGGCGGTAAATGCTATGAAAGAAATCATGATGTCCTTATACAGAGGGCATAAGGAAAAGCATAATGCAAGCTGTACCCTCGATATAAAATTAAGGAAAAAATCTCTAAATACATTCTGTTCAAGTATCAAATCTATATTACTTGCTCTCAAGATCAACTACAGGACAAAAAGTTACTACTCTCTAATCAGTATTCATATGAAAGTGTTCAAACTGTAACTCAGAATCCTGAGAGACTGGAATTCTTCTCAGTTCCATCTTTTTAAAATGAGAATGAGTTCTATTTCAGTGGTAGCTTTGATGTATTTCAGGCTTTTTTTCCCACATCAGTTAGAAGAAAATTATTTGCTTCAAAAAATCTTAATGTCTGTATGTTTTTGGTTTTGTCTTTCATCAGATGACAAACATTTTCTTAGATGACAAACATTTTTTTTATGTAAGTCCAACCATTTTATGAAAGCACATTTAAAACATCTACATCCTGAAATAAGACTTGCTTTTGCATTTATATTACTCAAAACACGACTATATTGAATGATCCCTTTTGTTGGATGAAGAATATGGCATAGTGGATAGAGTGAGTTTGAAAATATGTTTTTATATAAAAAATGCAACTGGCAAGAGACTTCATTAACACTCAGGAAAAATTTTGTTTTGCCAAAATAACAGAAGTGTATATCAGAGGGAAGATGGGTGCATAAGGCTAAGAAAACTCATTCCAATTGCTGCAAAAACAAATTGGCAAGTGAACACCATTCAGCCAGCCTGTGAGGTAGCCCATCCACAAAATTTACAGGGAAGAGAGGAATGTGCA
Organism: Erpornis zantholeuca; assembly: GCA_013400515.1. Lineage (NCBI taxonomy): Eukaryota > Metazoa > Chordata > Aves > Passeriformes > Timaliidae > Erpornis > Erpornis zantholeuca. The sequence continues at coordinate 108,260 of VZTN01013654.1, read as the reverse complement.
GTGACCCAAAATGAGGAGCACTATGTCCTTTTTCTCTCCTCAAGAAATCATGTTACAGAAAAGGTCTCTCCAATGTAAAGGAAGCAAGGGAAGTCACCAGTGCTATTATAGATCCATTTCCACTGGAAGATCAAAGCTGCAACATAAAAGCTGAAGCATTTTCTTCTACTTTCAAGGTAAAAGGTAAAAGCTGCTGAATGGAAATCTATCAAAATACTTTCTTCTGGCATGCTAATGGCAATTATCCTGACTGATATTAACCTTGTTAAATAGCCATTAGTGTCTGCTAGAATAGTGAAGGGTCCCTTCCCACAGTCCATCTGAAGAAAAGATGGTCGGTAATGAAAAATTCAAGTCTTTTACTTTCTACCAAGCATGAACAAATGTATAGACAAACTAAAGATGAGCAAATGCACTGAAAAACATCACTTATACTGGAAACAGTTTTGGTCCCTTGCCTAGCACTTCATGTTTAACCACTCAGTGATTGATATTCTATCTAAGTGTGGTATATGGCTGGAGTTGATTTATTTTCAAGACACAGAGCTTTGTCCACTCACCCCTTACTGAGAAGGAAGATAGAGAACTGTATTTTGCTATACTTCCCTTTAAGGAGTCTGCCTTCACTCTAACACCTTTGTCACCTGCTGTCCCCAACACAGCAAACTGATGCAAAGAAATCATCACAGCACAGTTTGGGCTTTTTTGCCAAGGCACAGTCCAATGCACACAGCACCTGAGCACAACCCCAAGTTTACACTGTCTAAAGATTTGGGTAAAGTCCAGTCCAAGTGCTCTACAGCCTCATCCACTAGCAACTCTCAGGATCCCAGATTATCCTGTTCCTGTGATATGTTTTGTACCGAATTAAAAACAAGCTACCACAAGCTACTACAAGCTACCTGGGCAGAAGGACACAGGTCACAGATCCTGCTTGATCCTCTCCCACTGGCATTTCACATCAAATTCAGTAAAACTTTAAGAAACTTAAACCCAAAATTGTATCAAAACCTCCTTTGGTATGTGGTTCACTCAATGCTGCTGTGGTGTGTTTGTGAACTGAGAGAGCTGGAGGAGGAGCAAAGGTGGTGGTGGTGAAGCAGAACAGAAAATACCTGGGCTAAAAAGATGAGTCTGGAAAAAGAGGAAGACAAAAGCAAGGAAAGAGGCTACAGTCTGAGATTACACAAGGAGATTGGGCTGGAGGTTAAGGCTGAGACATGCCAAGAGATGAGGAGCCTGGGACTATTGGCAGAGCTTGGCCAGGAAGAGGCAGCATAGATGAAGGAGTCCAGGGATGAGGAAGGGGAGGAAAAGCACAACAAGCCTAGAGGGGTTTGGGGTGAAAGTGGATCTGTCAGGCCAGAACAAGTTCTTGTGCAATGGATGGAAGAACTGCTGCCCAGTGGATCAAAATTCCCTGCAGACACTTAATTTTCTGCCATCCATGGTGTTATAAAATTATGTGAATCTTCCAGCAAAGCACATCTCACCCCTCTGTAGTTTCCCCAGGAGAAAGAGGAAAATAGGGAAAACAGAACCACTGAGAACAGAGGTCTGTGCAAAAGAGCCAGATCTTTTAGACCTGCTGAGGAAACATGAGTTCAAATGAAATACTGTATGATTAGAGCTCACCAGCTCCCGTGAAAATATTTTCCAAAAGCATCATTTTAGGACCAGAAGGCCTTGAAACAATCAAAGCACTCTCACAGCAGGGGCTTTTGGTGGCTCCAAAACTGCAGGGCAGGAAAGCTGACACAAATGAACTGCCAGGACTCAGGGAGGTGAGGAACAGGCTGGTAGGAAAGGCTCCTCTCTGCATTTCATGGAAACCAAGATATTTCCTTGGAAAGTGCAGATTTCTGCATATCTTCATTATCTTAAAGAATATGTTCTCTTGAATAATTCTACCAGCTCAAAGCAAAAAGGGAATCATGTTTTTCTGGCTTCTTGATAAATTTCGTTATTTACACAAAAATATTATTATGATATGGTTATGAAAAAACAGGGAAAAGACAGAGAGAGCCAAGAAAAGGAGGATCACCACAAGAGCCCACAAAAACAGGATGGAAGTCCAGAGGCACTTTAGAAGACTCAGTGGAAAATGTCTGATTTTCTTTCCTTTTAAGACCAGCAGTATTTTCCAGAAAGATTTTATCTCTTCTACATGGGGATTGTTTAATGGCCAGCAATTATGACCAGTGTTTCTATTATCCAAGTAGTGAGAAATCAGCATCTCAGATTTATAGCAACAGAGATTTTTGGAACCTCAGTAGGATTTAGATAGAAGCAGGATGTGGTAAAGTCCCTTTCCAATGTCAACATCCTTTTTTCTCATTTGTTTATCAGTGGAGGGGCTTCAGCAAGGGTCCTGTCAAATGCATCCACAGCAAAAAACTTCCCTCTGTCCATGCTTGATGGCCTTTCCCAGAGACTGGATTAGACAGTCCTCAGGCAGAGAAGAGAACTGAACAAATGCCCCACTTTATGTGAGGCCCCCGATCGTGGAATGGCTGAAAGGGAAGAACAATCCTCACTTTGGAAGAAAGGTTTTAAAAGGAAAGGTCTCCTCTGTGTGGCAGAAACACTTGCTCTTGCCTGCTTTCATCCCAGTGCTACATACCCTGAATGAGAAACACAAATTCATGGAGTCCTGAGGAAATCAGAGCCTGTTGAAGGTACACACTGCTCAGGTGAAGTTGTCTGAAGTACTCACTTCAGAAATGTCATGAGCATGAATTAATTTTGAATATAAAAAGCAGAAAAGAAATGAGGCTTGCTCATCTTCTATTCCATTTTCTGTCAAGACTGGATGTTCCTAGTTTTTCCTTTATTTCTTTAGGATTATGTATTATTTCAATGGTTAGCACCTGGTCTCAAAAATTCCAACAGAAAACATTTGTAAAAACCAGCAATTCCCAGACTGCAAATGCCATGGGACTTTGGTACTCTGCAACAGAACAAGATTCCACTTCATTAACATATACTGATGGGAAAGGGAAAGTGCAAGCAAAAGCAGAGCCCTGTGTCTCTCCTAAGGCAGCAGATGTAACAACAAAGCTACACACAGACCTTCTGCACAATAAGGTGCAAGAGTCCTGTGTCTTGAGAAAATGAGCAGTTGATAGACAGTGATTTGGAGCAATTTTCCCCTGGGTAACCAGCAGCCACCTCACCACAGGGTTAGGCTGTTCTGTGCCTCTGCTCGGGGAGAAGTGGCTGTGCAGGAGCTCAGAAAAGGGATCAGGCACCCAGCTTTGATGTAACAGGAAATGAGCTCTGGGCTGGCTGATGCCTAAGTAAAGCAGGAGTACAGGATTTTTCATTCTCATACTCTTCTAATCAATGTCTGGGTTCAGCAGGAAGGGAAGTGAAAGAATTTTCTAATCTTCCTTCAAGGTGATTTCATAAGGTTTAATGTGTAAGTATTGATAATCTTCACAGTGGATATCCATGTTAAGATTAACTTCTTACAGTCCTGTATTTTATACAAGTACTCAGCACCTCTCTTCCTCTAATTTTGGTTCAATTTCTGAAAAGATATTCCACCTTTTCATCTTGCTTTATTACACAGTTTTATCAAAGGTGAGACATTCACACAGAAAGTAACCCACAAGGAGGAAACACTCCTGGGCACTGCCAGGGTCCCAGTGGACATTGAGGGTTCAATTGCATGACCAGATAATTTTAATGTCTCCTTTGGGATTCAGGAGCAAGCATGGAAGATCCTTGTTCCTGAAGACAATATGGTCACTTGTAACAGGAGCCCCACTAGCAAGCACACAAACACATCAAGTGTTGTGCAGCAGATCCTGCACAGAAATGCCAAGAGGCAAACAATAAGGAAAAGCCAAGGGTGGGAATAAAGCTGAGCCCTTCACCTATAGCTTCAGAAATCATCTATTTCTTTTACACACAACAGCCCTGTGAAATGAGATGTGGGGAGTGCTCCCATTTTACCTGTTCAAGAGGTCTGGTGTGTGCCTGGTGAGCAGAGAATGTGCCTGAGCTTAAGGGATGTGTTGAACTTACCAAGTGAATGGTACTTAACAAAAAGTAAGATGTGTCTTCTCTTCAGGGTAATAAAAAATGACACTTCATAAAAAAACCCCAAAAAACAATGCAGGGACTGCAGTCCAGGAGGGCAAGGGAACCAAAGCCCAGAAGAGATCCAGGGCTTCCGAGCTCCTCCTCTCCCAGGTGAGCTGATGCTGGTCCCCACCAGCACACATGCTGCTTGTGTGGGGCAAGGGCCATTCCCCAGTCCCTGCTTCCCTACACAGTGGGGAATAGGAGGGAATGACTCTGCTAAGCCAGGCTTCTTGGATCTGATCACTTATGTTTTATTCTGACATCACACTGTCACTGCAAGCCAATATCAATAACATTTTCTTACCTGTGTGCCTGATAATTAATTGTTCTTATTTCCTGAGTTTCCAAGAATTCATTCTTGTCCTGTGTTCAGTTACAGTTAGTGTCACTTGGAAATTAAGCTACAAAGGAATTTTTAAGCTCCTTGGAAAAGGTTAATGATTGAGAAGTAGTTTTCTGATTTTAATATTTTTCTAGGGTCATAATTTAAAATAGCATAGAATTTTTTGTCTGAATCACACATGCCTGCTAATCTCAGCAAAGGAAACAGATGGAGTATTGAACTCTCAGATATGTAGGTTTTTAGTGCACATGGACAAAACTCTCAAGTCCTTCCACGTACTCTAAAGTCTTTCAGACTTGCCTAGATCAGATAGTATTTCTAGTCTTTGGCTTTCATCTAAAGTGCATAAATGGAAGCTGAAAGCAATGACAAAAAATATTTTATTCTCCTGTACTGTTAATGCCAAGACATTGTGTTTACTATTTTTGATTCTTCCTTTTCATGTTATCATTTTTGTTATGTGTCTTCCTTCCAAGCAATTCAGCTGTGTTGCTGTTGACTTTTTTCCTTATTAGGGTCAACAGGAACCTAATACATTCTGCTGGAACTGCTGTCTTCAGATAGAATTAAAATTCAGCTGTCATTGAAGATCTTTGGGCATCTATATCAAAAGAAGATAACATAAAGCTGTAGAGAAAATTGTAATCCTTTTGAAATCCATAAAAATTTTACCACTGATTCCCATGGAACCAAGATTTCACTGCCCCTGCTGTAGAAACTCTGTTCTGTCCTAGTAACCTCCTCCCTGAAGTTTGAGAGCCGTGGGATAGTTACAGTGTTCCCTAGCAGAGAGTGATCTGCTGTGCCTACTGGAAACTGGGAACAGGTAAGGATAGAAGGCTCTCCCAGAGGTCTGACACTTAAGAAGCCAGAGCCCTTTTAGAACTCAGGAGCACAAAGCCCTTTGTTGCTTCAGGTCCAGCTACTGTTTGTCACAGAGAAACCTGCACAGAGAGTCTATAGCAGTGTCTCCATTTCACTCTGTGGAAACCTGCTCTAAACACCACTTTTGAAATACAGTTGCAGGTAATTTGAAATTGCCCATTTCCTATGTGATAGAGGCTTTTTAATTTTATCAGTTGTAACATCTCTCCTATAGGAATCGTTTATCTAGATTATACACTTTGTTTATGTTCCATAAGAGTTATGTGGTAGATGGCAAGAATTCTAATGAGTCAGGTTGTATTGAACATGAAACCCAAGCAGAACCAAGAGTCTGTGTCATCACTGGGCTTCTTTGCTCTGGGAGTAGATTCTATCAGAGAATGTCATTATATTTTTTTATTGCATCTTCTATAAAAGATCCTTGGAATAGCAGATATCTAGTTATCAAAATTGTTCTTAAAATTTAAAAAAATGTGCCAAATTCTAACAATATACATCCTTAGGCTTTGCTGGAATTAATTCTGTATTAATATTTTATTTCCTAGCAATAAAATTCACTTTTTTTTTTTTTCCACTATAAATAGTCATGAAAAGGTGGGAGAGAAAACCAGATACAGAATGTGCAGCAGCCTGTGGCAGATACAATGGATCTGAATTAAATCTCTGCATTTTAGAGAAAATTCCAAGTATGTCATTGCTCAGAAAATTCATGGAAGAATGCTGGAAGATTTAGAAATCAAAATTTCTCAGAAAAAATTCATTTATACTTTAAAAAAAATAATATTCATCATTCCTAATTCTTTCTGGCAAAGAAAAAACCCTGGGTTTTGTCTTTTGGGAACAAGGAAAATCAAACCTAGGCAATGTTAAACTTTTTTTTTTTTTTCAGAGTGTTTCAAAATTGAAAACAAAAAGTTAATGAAGTAGAAGAATATCCCATAGGATGCAAACTACAGTTAGAAATTTTTCCTAACTTATTTCACTGTATAATGTCAGTAGTTACAAAACTCCAACTCTTTTAGAATCATTTTACATATTTAGTGTGCTGAGATTTAACTGCTTGGTTGCTTAACAATGGTACACAGGTTCCATCAGCACCTTCCCTTCTGAAAAAATTGGCTCATTTTTCTGCATTTCTCCCCTTCAGGCTCTCTCAGCTAGCTGTGACAGTAACAGCTGGTGCTGTAACACAATTTCAGGGTCCGTGTTACACAAACCCCACAACAAACGTGGGGAGAAGGTCTGGCATTAGACTGAGTCATCAGCTAAACAACTTAATCAGAGCATGCATGGGAGCAGCTCAACCATCCTTCAATTATTTAAGATGCACTGTTCTTTCCTTTGTAAAACTGCAAAAAAACATCCTAGAATGTAATAAAAGGAACATTAGAAATTTCTTATCTCCAAAACCTGGTTTTTGTATTGTGTTCTGTATTATGTAGTTTTCTCTAGAGATGCCACCCAGCTCTGCTGCACTGCTGGCCTTCCTTAGGTGAATGCAGCCTCAGCCCAAGCTGGCCTGACAGACAACACAGCTACTGTTATCAAAATATTAAGTGCTAAGAGGGAAAAAAAAATTAGGATGCCAACATTTTTCTTTAGGGGCTTATTCATCTGGAAGTTTGTTGCTGTTCCTATTTGATCCTCCAATTGCTGTTAAATGACACTCTGTTTCAGCCATGACTTATTTTATGGGGGCCTTAGAACAAAAGAAAGAAAAAATTCACTTTTAGTTACACAGCAAATCAGAGAAAAGTCTTGACTGTTTAGCCCAGGAGCTTAAACCTATATGGGATAAACAGAAAAATGATAGATGCAAGACTTACACCAAGTAGTCTGTGTCAAAGCTAAATGAAATTACCACTAAGACAAGTTTGGAATTTGGGGACCTGGAAGAAGTAAAGAATGACAGAAATAAAATATATGGACCTGGAGATTCAGTCCTCAGATCAGGGTTTTAAAATAAGCCTAAACTAATTGAATTAGTCACTTAATTAAATTAATTGAAGAACTGAAATTAATTTCCTGCTGTAATAGATTTTGTAATAGCTTCAGCTGAACAATTTATTTGCTCTGTTTGAGGTTTTTATGCAATTGATTGATTAGTGAACAATTTTTCAGTTTAACAGTAAATGTCTGTAGTGGCTTGCATGATTTAATGGCCAAAGAATTCAGCTAATTTACTATGAGACAAAGAAAGACAGAAAAACATTGTATTTCAGTTGTTGGCAGTTGCTATGGCTGAGTTACATAAACACAGGGGCCAGCATCTCTCCAGGAGCTGTGCTAGCAGTTAGAACACTCATCTGTGCCAGGCACTTCAGACTGGCTGGCAAAATGTGTTTCAAAAAGACCAGAGCCCAAATTCTCTGAATTGAATGAAAAACCTCCCAGTGTCATTAGGAAATCTGGAATCAGGGGTTTTGTCTCACTATTACATTTCAGGCAATGTCTGTGGTCTGTCACATTTCAGAAGGCAGTAATCCTTGGTAAGCACTGATTTTGTTTCATTAGGATCTTTTTTGTTCAGGATTCACTCTACCTAGATTTTAGCACAACAAACTGCCCTAAATGTAATTTGAGTTAAATTAGTTCTGTCCTACTCTTGCACTCATTTGAAAATACATGGGCTGTATCATCTAAACCCACAGTGCCATTTATCAGCAATAACTGCTCTGCTGAGAGTTATGATCTCCCTGTCCATGATTGTTCATATTCCTAGCAAATTCTGAGTATTCCTTTTGAGTGTTTCAGCAAAATTCATCCAGGAATCCATCATTCTTGCTCATATCTTGCATTGTTTGTGCTTCTCTGAAACTGCATCCAGTTTTTAAAAGGAATTCAGAAATATGCCTATGCTGCTAAATTTTTATCACTGAATATAAATACAGTAATGGATTATTCAATTGAATCAGGAAAAAAAAAGGATAAAATAAATAAAGTCACAGTTGTCTTGTGGGCTGTTTGGGGGGAATTTCAAGACACTTTAAAAATGACATCTCATTCACTATCCTAGAAAAAATAAATTTATTACCCTGCAGAGACAATAAGCCAAAATAAGAATTTTGAAAATATACCTTTCTCTGCCCTTTGCAAAACCAAAATCATGGTGCTATGGAATAGTACAGGTTGGAAGGGACCTTTTAAGATCATCTGACCAAGACCCCTGCAACGAGCAAGGACATCTTTAACTAGATCAGGAGGTTGCTAAAAGCCCCATCCAAAATAAGAGTTAAAATAAGACCAAGAGGACAACTACTGTATGACATTTCATGGTCACATATATTTACATGGGTTGTTGTCACAGAAAACAAATTATTAGAGGATTATTTATCCATGGAGAAAACCTTTAACAAACTTAGGATATGTAAGCAGTAGTAAAATACAGCAGCTTACCCTAACAGATCTACTTCAAGGGAAGAAAATAACATCTGAGATTACCAATGCTTTATATTCCCACAGAAAATGAATCACTGCTCCTTCACCCACTGATCTCTCATTTTGGAAACTGCACTTTCTAAATGATTGCAAATATTAAGCATCCCAAGTGCCAAAATATTTTAATAATACATCATTTTAGAGATGTAGGTGTATGAGTGAATTCTGACAATTGAGAACACTCAAAAAACCTGCAAAGATATTGAAAAAGAGGGAGAAAAATTGTCCAGAGGTTAAAGTACTGAGCTGTTATCTGTTCATGGCTCTGCCACAGACTCCTGGTTTGACCTTTAGCAAACAGGTTTGTCATCACATTTCTCGGGTGCTAAACCAGACCTCAGATGTCTCAGCTGTCCCTCCATACAAGCAAAATGACCCTTCCCTAGAAAGCAGCTGTGATGATGCATTGTGAGAGCTTTAGACAGCGTGGTGATAAGCACCATAGAAAAACAAACTGCAGTGAGATAAAACTTGTACTGTCAATCACCAAACTGTGAGGAGGTGTTTTTCTTAGTGACATTTTCATCTTATTTACTCTAAAAATAGGGAATTTTTACTTTTCTCTTCCACTGTATGGTAAGCATAGTAAACACAGATGGCTTAGAAAGCAGACAGGCAAGAGTAAAGGTGTAAACTCTGAGTGATGCCACATGTGCTCAGATTCATATTCAGACCTTTCCTTTGGCACTCACTTGTGCTGAGGAGGAATGTGGCTCCAAGGGGGCAGCTCTGGCCAGAGCAGGAAACAAAGATGGACAGACTGCAGAAATTGCTAACTTTGAAGCAACTTGGCACTCTTATGTAAAACCTTGTTTATGTAAAACCAACAAAATTTTGTTCTACTTAGGAAATACACCTGTGAATCTCATTGCTAAAGGGTGCTGTAAGTGCCAACATTACATGGGTAAAATGTTGCTGTAAGTGCCAACATTACATGGGTGGAGAAAGAGATGAAAGAGAAAGCCACTGAAAGCACAGAAAACACATCATATTGTCAGAGAGTTAAACTAGCTGCAAACTGGGAAAGGATGAGACCTGCTCACCCAGTTCTTGGTTTTGCCTTAGCACCAACACATGGTATCACTGGGGACATGATACTAACTTCAAAAGACTTTCTGATGGACCACTTAAAGCCTTTCTTAAGGCATTTCAGAATAAACTTTCCAGGACACACACACATACACTTTCTTGTTGCCAAGACCTAAACACCTCCTGGCTCCAAGGAGAGCATTCACAATGATCTGCACCACCAAAGCCAAGAGACCTTCATTCCCACTGACTGACATTCTGCTCTTTCTCCTCTAATACAAAAGCCCCCATTAATGAAGCCATCTTCTCTTTTGAAATAAGGACACATTTTTAAAAGTAATCAACAGGAAACAGCCTGCATTTTAAAACAAGCATGATTTTCTAGTGGTGCAAACACCCATGTCACAGGCAAAAATGCTGTCAGGTCACATCAGAACAAAGGCATGCATCGCACAGCCCCCCTTTAGTTGTATTTCTTCAGGTATCAGATTTACCTCAGGAGAGAGGATACAACCTAAATCCACTGATGGTACTAACTAAACAAAGAACACTGCCACCAGTTCACAAATGGAGGAATAGTGGAGAACTACAAAGAAAAACATGCACAGCTATCAGTCAGCTGTACAGTGATGTTCACTCACGTGTCGGTGTAGTTCTGAACTACAGAAAAAAAATAGCACCTTTTAATTCCACTGCAGTTCAGTAATACTGATTTGAACCCTGGCCCAATGGTGTGTTTGCAAGAGGTATCCATGTTATGTTATGACTTCAGTTGTAATGTTTCAAAATGCTATTAAAATGAATTAATTATTAAAGTAACCTAATTAATTTGTCCCCTGATTTGCAAACATTGCCAAGTACAGCATCTCTTGTGTTGCTCTGCACACACATATTCTGAGTTTACAAAAACACTTGAGAAATGTTATAAAAAGGCCTGCAAACCTTTCTTTCACATTGCATTTATTCTGCATCTTCTCAAGGCAAAACCAAGCACATGTTCTCTACCAGCTGGGGTGCACTGTGTTAATTTTGATAGTGCAAATAGAGCCAGACAGACAATGCTGTAAACATGTACAAGTACTAACCAAGGTTCAGAGGAATGAATGCAGACACCTTGATATGAGCACCATAGCAACAGCCTCCAGTAAATCTTTTTAACCCTCTCCTAAAGATATAAAGGAAAAGAAAACTCTTAAAGCGTTTAAAAAATGAAAGGCAAAGGGAAATTAAATTTAACAATGTCATTTACCTCTTTCCTTTTGCCTGTACAGAATAACTATTTTGAATGAAAAATACATTTATTTGTCAGTCTTTTTAAAGGCATTAAAGCATTTAGTTGTTTCTTCTGGAAAAACAGAGGAACTAGAATTGTCACTGCTCTTTGAGGCTGTTTTTGCTTCCCACAGGACAATATGGGAGCAGACAAAAAGCTAACAGAGATGCTCAGTTCTTGTCCAGACCTGGTAAATCCCAGACTAGGGGAGCACTGCATAGAGAACTATTTTCACTGCCTCTCTGGCTGTGCCAGGCTTTTTCTTTTTCTTTCTCCTTTTTTTCTTTTTCTTTCTCCTTTTTTTCTCTTTCTTTCTTTCTTTCTTTCTTTCTTTCTTTCTTTCTTTCTTTCTTTCTTTCTTTCTTTCTTTCTTTCTTTCTTTCTTTCTTTCTTTCCTTCCTTCCTTCCTTCCTTCCTTCCTTCCTTCCTTCCTTCCTTCCTTCCTTCCTTCCTCCCTCTTTTCCTCTTTCCTTTTATCTTCCTTTCTTGTCTTCTTCATTTCTCTTTTTCTCCTACTCTTTTTCCTAAAAGAAACCAAAAGGAGATGGCTGCTGCATGCAGGGAACAGTGCAGGGAAGGGACAGGACCTGAAAGAGGGATGATCCAGGTAGGCAGAGTTGCAGGGCTGGGGCCAGGGTGCAGATGATGGCACACACAGCCTCAAATGCACCTTGCCTGTTTCAGTCATCACTGAGGAGCAAAATGATGGTGTGAAGATGTAGCACAGTGGGGATCACCAAATACTTCCCAAGATGGCCTTTCTCTTGTCAGTCCACCTGTCTTCTTCACACTACCTGAAAGTTTATGGACCAAGGGAAGGAACTGAGACAGGGAAAAACATGTTTTCTCAATTTTTCTTTCAGTTAAGCCTGATTTGTTTTCATGTTGTCTTCCAGGTAACTTTTGATCATGGTTGGAGCAGTAGCCTTTTGTTTTATTCTGTCAAGTTCGGAAGTTTATACTGCTTGCAAAAACATTTATAGAATAAGGACTTGCAATTTGGCCATCTTGGGTTTTAAGCCTCTCTAAGTCTTCTCTTCCCAGAAACCCCTTTTGTATTCCTTTGGTGATATACATAGCCCAGCACTGAAATGCAATGCTAAAGGATGTGCTTTCCCCTGTTGCCAAGTCAGTGAGCCCTGCACAGAGCACAGGACAATAAATACAGCCCTGAGCAACAGCCCCAGGGCTGCAAGCAGACCTATTTTAGTAAAAACACTTGAAGTTTGAGCAAATGCTACTTTTGTGATCTTTCTGGAAACTAATCAAAATTTGATTCAAGAAAAGGCAACCAGAATAGCTATTTTCCTACTATCAACTACAACCAACAATTATGTTCAGACAAAACATGAAGTGACTAATCCCAGCCAATGTAAGCAGTAACTCTGAACCCAGCCCCTATGCCTGCCTCAGTGATTACTTCTGCTAGACCAGGACATTCATTGGTATTCAGGAGCTGCTGCATGAAACAGAGCTTCAGGAGGGCTGTATCCACACACATATTTTTCAAGCTGTTATACTCTCTGCATGCTGATTGAAACCCTTCCTGATGAGTCTATCCATGCTCCTGAATTTTAGATCTGACATTATATTCATTTAACCTCACGGCAACGCGAACAGGTTTCTATTCACTGGAAAGAAACTGGCATCTCATCTCTCTCCACACACATTTCCCTGAAACAGTAGTGGTAGAATTGGCTGGATAGCCCTTAATTCCACAGAAACTACTTTGCAATCAAATTCTTTTTTAAGTGATTACTTTCACAATAGAATTGAAAATAAAGCACCTTTGAAATGAAAATTATTCTCAAGAAATAACTGAAAGTCTCAGTAATAAAGATATTCTTTTTAATGACAATTCTGCATTATCTCAATTGAAAGACTTTCAGTCCCTCATTCAAATTGTTGCAAGCTCAAGAAGTACATACTGCTGCTTTTTCCCCTAAATTTTTCTCACAGTTCTTCATGTTTAGGGCACTTGTGAAATAGCATCAGCTCCTCTTCACCCCTCACTGGGAAGGGATGGCTTCATCAACTCCTAACCAGTGTTAATGCGATAAATGCCACGTGGTAGCATCTTCTGAAAAGACCACTCTCTCCCTAAATCTATTTATTCTGTGCTTCATTTCCCCCTCTGTGAAATGATAGTAGTGATATTTCTTTACCATGTGTATTTGAAACAAATGCTGGAGGAATGGAGTTATTGAGAAGTCCATATTGCTAAAAGACAAAGAATTGTTTTATAAAAGAATAAGAATCACTGAAAATGAGTAAAAGGAAAAGATGGAAATTATGCTTTGAATGTACATGCCCAGAGTGTGTAGCACTAGACTGGTAGTTGTCATTCCACCTGCAATTCTTTATGCCCTGCAAGGCTGCTCAGTGTTACCAGACAGGCTGAACGCAAAGGAGTTAGAATTACATATTTCAGCTGTGGTGGGAGTCACATGGAATAAAAATTCCCTGGTCACAGGGAGGGTACTCAAGGATCAATAGAGCAGACATGGATTTCAGGATTTGTTTCCAGTTAAAATGCAGAAAGTATGCACAGATGTATTTATTTCTTTTGTTTATATGTTTATGCTAAAGCAGAAAGAGAAATTTTTTAAAGACCAACAGCATAGCAGAAACATTTGTATCAACAAAAGACCTTCAAGTGGTACCAGTTAGGAGACATCTGTTAACATAGGTGGATCCTTCCTCAAGATCTGCCTCCAAGTGAAAGTTTCACAGATGTGTTATATAACACCACTCTTTCACAAAGCATATCCACATTCTTTCTTAGCTCACTGTTTTTTTAATTCAAGCATCAGGAAGAACTAGGGAAAAAAAAAACCAACCAACCAACCAACCAAAAAAAAACAAAACAAAAAAAAAAGAAAAGAAAACCCATAAAATTTCCTAATCCAACTGATGGAAAGATATGACCAACACTTAACTTCTGTAGTGCAACTGCATGGCATATCAGTAACTATTTGCATTGCAGCCTACTGCAGAATCAGTTCCTGCACACAATGGCATCACCCTCAACCACAAGGAGCAGATTTCTCGTGTGAGGAGTAGAGCCATGCACTCACTCCCAGGCAAATCTGTCTCCAAGATAGCCTTGTAGGCTCTGTAGATATTAACTGTCATGAGTCTAAAGATTTGTTGATGTTCATTTTGATAAACACAATCTCTAAGCAATAAAATCAAGACTCTCTCAGAGCACAGTGAGTAACAGCCGAGCATGGCAACATCCTGAGCATATTGGCCTCATAATATCCTTCAGTCCCTGTAAAGTGTCTGTACGTGCCCCCCACCAGGGCTCAGCCCCAGTCCTCACTCACAGAAGCTGGAGAAGGAGCAAGAGCTGTTGGCCATGAAAACTGGCAGCAGTAAGCTAAATGCTTTCATCGAAGACATATTTCTCAGTGTGACAGTGCCAAAATTCCAGTGTTTGCCAGACATCTTCCTTTCATTCAAAAACCTTGTAATGACAGTTATAAAGTGGTAGGCTAAAGTGTTGCTTAACACCAGCAGGTAAAGAGCACAGGGGTTACTCATCTTCCATGCAGACTGACTGCTCCAAGGGTCCAGGATAAGTCCAATGACAAGCCCAGATGACTCTGTTTCCTCACTTTCTCCACACACTGAACTTAAGACATTTGATTTATTCGATTTTGAGACTTCAGACCACTACAAGGATTTTGACAGAGTAAAGGCTACCTCTCTGGCAGTATCATTACTCAGCCTGTTGGGGGAAAAAATCCCTGATTCCAAGCTTAAAATGCCTCCATTCTTTCAGGCAGGAGGGGGCATCTAGTTGCATCTTCACATGATTTCTAGGACTGTTTTCTATACATTTGACTGTTTCTGGAGAATGAAACATTAAAATATCTTGTTCAAAAAACACTGATCTTGTAAAGCCCTGATGACTCATTAGGAAGGCATTAGAAAGAAAAAAACCCCAACTCTTGCGTAAGAAAGTACATGTACATCTATGATTCCTCTAGCAAGTGTGGCAGCCAGTCAGCTGCCCCTTGCCAGCCCAGCCCCTCAAGTGATCACACGCCATATGCTGCTCTGGGAGCAGCACACAGGTGCAGAGCCTCCACTGACATCCACACCTAATTTCTGGATGGCAAACATGTTTCAGGATCAATCAGACACCAAGCTATGTAGTCCCACTGCGACCAGACTACTTTGGGACCACTGGTACATAATTGCTAATTAAACTTTAGGTAACTGTGGAAAATAACAGTTCAAGGCTTCTGAAATGTAGGTGTCTTTAGAGAAGATCTCATTAAAGATCTTGTTTTAGATGTTGGATGCCTAAATACATATCCTATTATTAGCACTAATACAAGGTCACATGATGGTGGATCTAGCCATGAAGAACTGGTTTAAAATGAACAACGCTTTTATCCAAGCATTTTGTAACATATTTTGCCTCTATTAAAAAACAAAAAAGGCCTATAAATTCAAGAAAAAGGGGGAAAGGCTTTCAGTTATTTAAAAGAATTGAGCAAAAGAGGAAAAAAGAAAGTGGAAACAAACCAGCCTACATGTTTTTATTTCATTATGTTTAATATGTGCTAAATAAGTTTTGTTTTTAAATTGAAGACATTCCTTTATTATAAACCTTGACCAGTTCTAATACCATAATTGTTTGAAATTGTTCTCACAGCAATTGCAGCCAGGAGCTGAAAAGTTCTGGTTTTGGTTGAAAAATGACTTAATAGCAGTAAAGCTCCTCTGCTTTGCCTAAATATATTTGTTAGTCTAATAAAACGTAGTTGTTCTCTCTCCTAACCATGATGTCTGGAACTTAGTATCTTTTCCACAAAGAGGTTCTGAGAGGCACAATGAAAATGCACCTCTGCCTTGCAAAAGCCATACACACCAGAAAAGCCCTAGAGAAGGAGAAACCATCCTAGGGTAGTGCCTGTACCTGTCTCTCTGTTGTGAGGAAAGCCATGACATTTAGCTTCGATTAGACACCATGACATTTAGATGGCCAAAATAAAGCAAAACAAATTGCAGCACATACCCTGTGCCCAGAGCGTGCTTTGACAGCCAGAACATGCCAGCAGGACTGTGTGCCACACTGAATTACTCTCTAGAGTGATATGACACTGAATCACTGTGTGCAGAGGCTGTATTAACCAAACCCTGACATCTTTATTTATGTAAATAGTATCACATTTAAGGAACTATTAATATGAGTAAAAACTGGAGGACCCAGGAAGATGCCCAGTCATTTTTGCAGGGTTTTTTCCCCCCAAAATTTCTAGTTTTTCATATCACAATATTCTTATCACATGTCCTTGGAAAATATTATTTCCAAATGCAGTGCTCTCCTTATAGACATCAATTAGAAAGAAAACCTCTCAAACACAGACACAAAGGCAGCAATACAGTTACTCTCAGAATAAAGTAATTTCATAACCTCATTGTATTCCTTCCTCCACACTCTGGGCTTGTTATAAGAAATTAACTTTACTCTTAACAGCAACACACAAAATGCTTTTAAAGATCTTTCTCAGCACATGCACCATTAGTGTTACACTTTCCTGCTCTGAATCAAAAACCCACAAGAAATCTGCTGAACCCACAACTTTTCTGTGCCTGCTTTGGAGAAGACAGCTCACAAATCCCCTTTCCACCTCTGCACTGCTATTTGGGAGTGAATTTCCATGAAGGACCTTGTTGCATATTCAACAGCTGGCTGCAAACTGCCTTATTCCACTGCTGGTAGGATTTTTCACTGGTTGTTCTATTTACAAGCGAAATGAAGTGCATTGAGGCTTCAGTTCCCAGATCTTTACACATCCACCACTGGGATTCACACAGGCTTCCTGTTTAACTCTCTCATGACAGAGACCTAAAGCTGGATGAAAGGAGTTGACAAAAAAGCCCAGAGCTGTTTTTAGGGTTTTGGATCCCAGGACACAACAAATTGTCACATCTCCATTCAAACAGACAGAGACTCTGGAGGGTAAGGTAGGAATCAATTCATGTAGGGAATCAATTCATCCTGGGTGCTTTCTGAGGGTGTTGTGCAGAGATGGCACAGAATGACTGTTTGGGCTTGCAGACACTGAAGATAAAAAGCCAATGCTACAAGAAGCTTCTTAGCACTGATGCAACTGGGACTATGTTCAGAAGTTACAATGAGATTGCAAAGTAAACCTACATTCATATATTTGTCTAGTAGACCTCATTAAAAAATCCCAAAAACATAACCAAACACATCTCCAAGGATTATCTTCTTCAGCTGGGGACACACAGAGTTTCCAGAACACTACAGACTTCCCTAGCTGCTGCACAGAGCCATTCTCCTCACAAAAGAACTACACAATTCCAGCTCTGTGTCTGAAACCCACACATGGGACTGAAACCAGTCCATGGAACCCAGCATTTCATTCGTTCCCCTATGTGTGCAACCAAGAACATATTCTTCAAAAAGTACTATATCCCTTCTAAAAGAAAATCATGTTAAAAGCATGCTGGTTTGTTACACAAATAAGGTGAAAAGTTAGTAAGCAATTATGAATCTTAACACATCAATCAAATTGGTTAGATGTGGCTTTACCTCTTTGTTCAAAGGCTTACATTTCTTTATAACCCACATAAGTTATACTGATAGCTTCTATAGTAATCCTGGTTTGTTTCAGTAAACAAGCCATACTACATATTTTTTTGAAAGTTGTGTGCAGAAAAGCAATGTACAGTACCCCGCCAAGACAGGCTTG
This sequence comes from Erpornis zantholeuca, assembly GCA_013400515.1. Lineage (NCBI taxonomy): Eukaryota > Metazoa > Chordata > Aves > Passeriformes > Timaliidae > Erpornis > Erpornis zantholeuca. Next base: position 90,463 of record VZTN01013654.1, on the reverse strand, counting down.
GTCACCAGCATTTCAGGTAGCCACAAAGCTACTCAGTGTTCATTAAACCATCATCTAACCATACAACTAAAGAGAAAACAAATTAAAAAAAAAAAAGAAAAAGTGGGGATTCATGTGGGTTTGAACCACCAGGGAACATCATTATCTCTAATATATTCATTCTCCAGGAGAAAAAAGGGAGGTTTAGAAAAGGATAAAGCAAGGACCAAGATGGTAATTTTAGAGTGATGAATTGCCAGCAATCAACAGCAAATGAATAAAAATCTGCTGAAAGACATGACAAGATTAAATTACTAGTGATGGTCAAGCTACAAGCAGAACAATAATATATTGGAAAATTCTTACAAACAACTATACATTTATCCCCATTAGTAAAGACATTGCACATCTATCCACTCAAGGTAATTTATAATGGCCTTTCAATTGATACTCCTGAAAGAAATATTTTACTTCCTCTGAAACACTGCATATTTTTGCTCAGTTGAGTAACTATAAAACTATTCACATATGGTAACCAGCTGTCATTCCCAACTACACAGTATCAAGGATGACTAAATTCTAACAGCAATGCTCAAATTTACCAAGTTCTGCCCTCATATTCTGAGGTTATTTTGTCTTGGAATGATACCTGCCACTTCCACGTTTTAATTTATCTTCTTATTCAGTTATCTTTTTTCAAACAAAAGTGGTTGAAAATACAAAGGCTCTTTTCTGAGATAGTTTCTCTCAATTCCATAACTGAAGAAGATGCTCCAAAGAGGTTGACTTTTTCAACATTCACTTCCCTGCATATATAACCAAATGTCTGTCTTCTGCTCTCCAGAGGAATCTCTGAACCTTGGAGAAAATTAATTACTTTCAATGTGACTCTCAAGCTTCTGGATACAGCTGAGATAAGAAAAATAACCAGTGGTTTTATATACCAACAAGCACAGACTGCTCAAATACAGAGGTGAGCATTGCGAGTTCTCATTAAATATATGAATGAGATTGAAATTAAATTTATGTCACAGTTTGTCTGCAACACAAAGGCAAACGGTGAGCACACTGCATAGTCTTTCTCCAGTGTGGAGTCTGACTTTCTCTGCCTTGCTCCCTGTGAATAACAAGAAAACAAGTGGAAAGACATCACTAAAGACCTGAGCTGGTGGCCTTTGCCAGTCATTTTCAGAAGAGATCCTGAGTAGAGAAACAGAAGGTGGAAAAGGCTAGATCCTACCTGGAGCACTCAGCTAGCAGGATAATGTTCATCACTTGCACTGTATTGCTATTCATATGAACTCACACTGCAACATGCAGCCCTCACACGCAGCCCTCAACAGCCTGTGACAACACAGCTTTTATAACTCAGCAAGGAAAATAAGCTTTATGCTGGTACACCTAGGGCTGCACCAGCTACAGAAGCACAGCATGGGCCAATAGATCAGTGGACTTGGCATTTGATGCTTTGAAAATCCCACTGTCAGTCTCTTGGGAAGCAGGAGCTGTTGACAAAAGGCAGTGTAATTATTGGCCTGGGTTGTACAAAGGTAATAGCATAAAAACTTCCCAATCCCCAGAAGAAATGAAAGTGTTAAAATAGCAGCTGGGTAAATACCAGATAATGAAAGCAGAATGAGTTCCACAGGTTCAAATAAGGCAAACAAGTATTTTGCAGAACTGACCTTATTAAAGAGACATAATCACTTTAAAAATTCATCTAAACCCAAAACAGTTATAGCAATCAGTGAAGATAAAAGTTACCTATTAAACCTAGCAATTATTTCCACAAAAGTGTCAACTCTTTTACTTCCATTTTTACATTTTTCTGTAGTGAAGTGCCAGGTCCATATAGGTATTCTCACTTTTATTTATAATAGATTGACTTTGACACAGTCTCTCCCAGAACATCCAGTTATTCACTCTTGGTATGAATTATTCTTCATTAGGTTTAGCATGTGTATTCTTCATAATAAATTAATGCATAATATCAAGGTTAAAGAAATTAAATATAAATTTATGATAGGAAATCTCAACCCACATGTTTCACTGAAGCATTTTCACCTCAATCACGGCAGAATATTTTTTGTACATCTTCCTTAAAATGTTTTTCACCACATGTGATCTTTTTTTATTAAAAAAGCACCAACCTTTAAAATGTAATCTTCTAAATAAAAGCTTGACGGAGTGAGGAGTATGTATTGCATGCTAATCCAGATATCCCAAGCCAGAAATACAGCAAGGTGAACAGAAAGGTTGGCTGTTGATAATGCTGAGGAGCCTGTGCATAACTAAGCCTCCTGAAAATCCTGAACCCTGGGCACAAGGGCTGTTAGCTGCAAGCTAACATTACTGAAGTGCATGCTGAAAAAAATCATAACAAAGCTACACTTTATTAGTCTAGCATGGAGAATAATTTCTTCAATAAAATTCACCATTGCCAGTAAGTTGTTTTTTACTGTGCGGATTAAAGCATCAATGCCCAGGGAGAGTTCCTCTTGCTTGTTCTTTGTATGTTTTGGCTCCTTGTCCAATGGCTTCACGGTGAGGGATGACAACTGTGCAACGGAGATGGGAGTACACAGGGAATTGTCAAGGGCAACAGGAGAAGCAATGAACTTCAGGGGAACACAACTGATTTGGAAATGTTTCAAATACTGAAGAATTTGGCCTTCTTATATTACTTCTTTTATTGATGACTCTGAAGCCAAATGGCTTGTCCAGCACACACATTCTTTGGGAGACTTCAGCTGTGAAATAAGGATGGTAATACCTATGGTACAATCGACAGCTGGCCCTCCTCTGCCCTCTGAATGACTCAAAGCTGAACAGAAGTCAACTTTTTACTGAAGTGGGCTATTTCCTAGTTAGTACTTCTTTCATAAGGCACAAGAGATGTTAAGATCAGGATGCTTCTTTGAATATGTATAGCAGGATATGAGAGTGACTCATGGCAAGGAATGACTTTCCCTGCCAGAATAGTTACAATCACTGAACTGCTTCAAATTTGTGATGAGGTGTGAGAGAGTCACAAATCAGCTTTCTATTGCTAGACATAGAGATTATCTATTGAGGATAATATTGATATTGTAATCAATATTCAAATGCTGCATTTTATTATTGTAATCTATTAGAGCTATTGGCCTCCATGTCATATCTGTGATGAGTTACTGTTGTTTCCCTCTTACATTGTAACAGTGAGGAGTCTGGGCTTGCAAAGAAATCTTGGGAGAGACTGACATTCAAGAAGGTACTTCAGCTTTCAGGTGCTCCTTGCAGCCATGAACACAGTTCAGGTTTTCCTGTTGCTTACCTGTCCGGGACCAAACCTCTTTCTGAAACACGTGAGGCTTCTCCTATACAGCTCTGACCCACCCCAAGGCAGGATGGACCCTACTCTTTACCCACTCCTGCCTTGGGGATGAAATACCAGACATGTTAAAACAGCAGCTCTGAACTCCCACAACCCTGACTGACTCCTCTTTCTGTGACAGCAAATACTTCCATGAAAAGACTGAAGAATGCAATCAAATAATAATTAGGACTGTCAGTCTAATTACTGAATACATTTTCTAATGCTAATAGTGATAGGAAACACTAATTGTTGTTTACTGTGGGATGAATATTTAAACTTGTCAGAGAAGTGGGGAAAAAACTGCCAACTGCTGACACAAAAACATTTTAACATTTTAACATTTTAATTTTTAAAATAATATGACATCCTATTAATAAAAAGACACAGAAGATCTGTACATGAAAAAATACAAAATATATCACCACAGTAGCCTCAGAGCATAGCATTCAAATACAGTTAAAACTCCCTCAAAACAGGTTTGAATAATATAAAATATTAACAAACACATGTGTTTATTTGAATTAGCTTTTTGTGTCCCTCTTTTTAGGTTCCATATTTATAGGATTCTTCAAGTCAACTAGAAAGCTTAAAAGTTAACTCTTTTTGAAATGTGAAATGATATTCTCATCAATTTAGAGAAATTACGGAATAAGAACTTCAAAAATACCTAAAACTTTGAAAATTGGCAGCATTGCAATCAAAAGAGCTTCTGAAGGCACTACATGCCCATTTACATTTTTTGCTTTTCTGCTGAGCCAATATGGTGCCACTGCTTCACCAAGAAAAAGACTGCAACTGGTTGTAAAAATTTAACAGTGTTAAGCTGTAGCCACACTCACCATCCAACTGAAGTAAGTTTAGAAACAATAGCAAAAAGCTGAAGTTACTCCAGGATGTAAGGCTAAGTACACAAATATGTGCCGAAGATCTGGACTACCAGCTGTCACTGTGACAACACAGACTGCAGAAGGAACATGCAAAGCCTATTAGGAACACAACGTTAAACAGTAAATTAACTAGAATAACACAAAATCAAAGAACAGAGGACAAGTGGTTTATCCACTTCATCTCTTTATGTCATCTGCTATACTGCAGCTTACCTCAAAAATATAAATACAAGAACAGTACATCAGTACCTACTATATATAATAAATAACCTTTCTACGTAAAATATGAAAATACAGCTACAGTAAAATCAGTGCAAAAATGACTGAGGTGCACTGAAGGAACACAGAGTCCTGCCTGCCAGAATGTGCATCATAGAACACCCATATTTCACCTAGTGCAACAAAACACTGGCAAGAATTAAAAAATGCAAGATGTACATCACTAACTGTGCCATTCTAAAATTACATTATTTCCAATATCAGACAAATCATATTAAAACAACACACATGTTATTTGAACCATACACTTAATTCTTTATCATTATTTTACAGAATTTGAAATAACTTCCTCTTCCCCAATTGATACTTCAAATGGAAGTTGCTCTTATCAGTCCATGTTTGCATGAGCAGCCTTTTTAGAATTAAGAAAGTTCTTTTTCTTTTTCCTTGGAAAATTATGTAAAGTAAGTAATGGATCACTTGGCTCACGGAACAAAAATATCTTCTCCCCTGTGTCTAACAGCTCTATGGCTTCAACAGTTGCAGAGTTCAGAGAAACAGATGGATTAGACTGTTCTACAGGAGGATGTGCAGGTGAATATCCAAGATGAATGAACGCTGCTTTTTCCAAGAGAGCAAGTTGCTTCTTCTTTATCAAGCTACATTAATGAAAAAAACTGAGTTGAAAAATGAAAACTGGGGCAAAACATGCATAACTTCCTACATCATATCTTTACATAGAAGTGGTGACTTTGGAAGCTAAAGATAATATTAAAACAGAGAGAATTGTAATTTTCATTATAATCACCAATAATTCATATATCACTTTATGAGATAAAAAATTGAAAATGGAAAGGTAACCTTACAATAAATAAACATAGAGAAGACGAGCAATGTATATGAAAAAGGTGAGAATTTTGTGGATATGTACAGAAAAATCTTTTTAGGTATTTACTATACTGCTTGCAATGTGTAAATATTTTGTAGGAAACACAAGCACCACATAGAATACTATTAGAAAGTGGATACTAATTAAGTAATTTTCTCATCTGTAATAGTTTTAAGAAGAATTTTTGGACATCAAATAAACTACAAACTATAAACAGAAAAACCCCAGCTATGTTTGTTTTGGTTTTCTCCTTACCTGTCTTTTCTCTTGTTCAGAGAAGGGATCTTTTCTAAACTTCTGTTGATCAGATCTTGCCTTACTTTGTTCTCCAGTGTTTGCCACAACTCTTGGTTCTTCCTGAAGGGGCAGGAAAGAAAAAAAAATTCCCAGCAGCAAATCCCCAAATATACATATTTTTCACTCCTCTCTGACTTTGGCTACCAAACCCATGACAGCAAAACCACAAATACAGTCAGTAAGAGTGTTCAAGTAGTTTTACTGCCCTGCCACAAATCATTCAAATCAGCTAAGATCACACCTCAGGGCATGATCCCAAGGACCCTTATCTGTTCCTTGACAACCCACATCTGCCAACTAGAGGGCTCAGTGCCACAGCATCTGCTTTTGTCTCCTTCCCAAGACCTTCCTTGGTGTTACTGCACAGATTTCAGCTCATATTAATGGGCTAAAGTGGAGTGATAAAGGTTCTGAGAGTCTACCAGTCTGTGAGAAAAGGGAAATACAGCAGCTGCCTGGAACTTCAGTAATTAACTACAAAGGGACAGACATCTGCAAGGTTGCAACTTCCATTACTAGGAAGAAGGATCTCCTTTACATCTTTAAGAGCTACAGACACCTAAATCACGATGTGTTATGAACATTATAAATAGAAAAAGTGGAAGGAAAATATTTTAACAAACTCCAATTCAGGCAGCAGAAAGAAGACGATGAGACCAAGATTTATAAACCCATGAAATAACTTTTTAATTACTGAACTTAATTTTTAAACTTTTTATCAATCAATTTATCACAGTTAAAATATTTCACAAAATAAGGTAGCAGTTTCAAAGTATTTTTACCCCTGAAAAATATTTCAAAATGAAACTTAGGCACCTGTGATTTTTTTCTATAGTTGTCAATCTCATTGTCCAGCAAATACATATGAGTGTAAAGCAACAATCTTGTCTTGCAGTTGTCTACCAGAAAACATCACACGTACCTTTTCTTACAGCTGCCAGACTCATCTGCATTACTGTCACTTTCAGCAACACCATCTGAATATTTACTGATGGAATCGAGGACAGAAAGAACCTCACTTTGTGAGCTGGAGGGCAGCAACAAGTTCAGGACCCTGTGCAACATCCCCACTGGCACCCTCGTCAGTTTAGCTAAATAACCTGCCAGACGGAGCTCCTAGAGAATTAAATGAGTAGAAGACAGATAAATTTAGCATTGAAAATAAATTTTAGCCAATTTTAATTACTGTTATTACATAGTCATTATAGAAACAAAAAATATTACTAAAGGTCATTTTAGTAGTGACAACCTTGGTGTCTGGTGGTCACGCTTCCATCTTCACTGTTTCTACCTACACTGGCCCATGTATATAATGGTTGTCCATTTCACCTGGGATTTAGGCAATGTAAACGATAAATAGCCAGCTGATCTTGACATATTTGCTTAGGGCATGTACTTGATGCCCTTTAGCCTGAAAAGTCACAGAGCAACTCTATTTTAACATGCAAGGCTTAGCTAATTTATGTATTCTACTACTATAAGGAAATCCTTTCATGATAGCAAGGAAGTAATATGGCAATTCTTGGTCTCTAAAATTACAGAGGGAAAAACAGCCTCGAAAAACCTTACATGTTGTCATGGTTGAACACTTCACTGTTCAGCTTCTCTTAACACCAGATTCTATGATATGCTCAGAGAAGAGCTTGTAACATTTCTTAAGAGGTGAAAGAAAACACCTACTTCTGTTTTGACAGTATTTATTTATTTCCAAATATCATGTCCATTTTGGCCCAAAGGTCAGTAATAAAGGATATTCATATAATGTTCAAATAGACTGAATTCAAATTTAATTGTTCCATAGACAGCCAGCCCCATTTCCTGCCCCGCTCCAAAACTCTGTTGCTATTTTCTGCTCTGTTGTCAAAAATACTGTGTCCCCAGGGCTCTTTCTGCAGATCCCTCATGCGTATCAAATATGAAAAGCCTAGAAAATATTGAGAACTACATGGAAAGAAAAGAGTAAGGCAAATGAAAGCAAGGTAAACATTTCAAAGAACACCAGAAAAAAAGCTGTTGTCTATTCAAACCATTCATGTAACTCAGGTAGCTGAAGCTAGGCAAAACATGCCAAACACTCAAGATGACTCACAACAGCTGAGTTATCAGCACTCTGCAGACCCTCCTCTAAGTGTTGATGGAGAAGATGACTACAAAGACCATGTCGCATTAAACCCCACAAGGTCACACCATCTAGGAAGACAGCCAGGTTCTTTGTCCACAGTGGTTTCAAAAAGTCACAGCAAGTATTTGAGCCCTGCCTCTTTTTCTACACGACAAGTTTTCAAAAGAGTCAATGCACGTAGGAGATCCCTGGATTAACTGAATCTTCTTCTTTGAAAGAAACAAAGCATTACCAGCAAGTCAGTATTAAACCAAATTTGGACAGCTGCAGAGAAAGGATAAAAGAAATCAATCAACCTCCTTTTCCCATCATTATTCTTGAGCCAAGAACTCCTCTCCAAAAGGTAGGAAAACTAGCCACTTTCCAAAGTTTCCCGGCCTCTTTAGTATTGTTACATATTTTCCATGGAAACCACTGAGATCACACAGAATTCACAAGACAAAATCCCAAGATTGATGAGAGATTAGTAAATTGATGCAGTTCTTAAAATATTTTCAGTGTGAAGAGGCACCAGAGTTGAACACCAAAGAGATGTTTGCTCAGGCTAGAATGCCAGAAATTATTTGATTCATCTCTGGTGAGGAATGGAAACAAGCTTAAATCTTAATACAGACACTTAAATCTAACTTCTGTAGTACTGTTTTGCACTTAATGGTCTTTAAAAACTGTTCTAGAAACTTAAAAAATGCAACATTAAGTAAGAATAGACATGACAGATGTCTGAGACCTATTCTGCTCTTTCTGGCTAATGTTCTCAGGACCTTTAAACCAGTTATTTATATAGGATATACATAATGACTTTAACTGCTTTCTTCTGTAGCAGTTTCATCTTTAAATTGTTTTTCTCTGACCCTTACCTTTCTGCACCAAGTATGACTTGGACTGAGAGGCAATCCTTAATACTTTTCTAGCACAGCAGAACTGACAAGTAAGCAATTCTGCAGGATGCCACAAAGCTGTCAACAATCCCAGAAGTGGCAGAGGTGCCCATCAGCCAGCTGCACCTGGGAGATGTACGGCACAGGGACTGCTGGTGTGTGAACATGCACCAGCACTGAGCACCATTTTCAGCTCATAGCTACCCAGAGCAGCTCACAGAAGTGGAAAGAAGTGAATGTGTGTGCAAACACAGGAATGGTCAGATCAAAAGCCCTCCCGCACAGGATGAGTTTGATTCTTCAGGCATATTATTGGTAAAATACCACAAAGGTCAGGATTCATTTTTCTATAATAACAAATGGATACAAGTGCTACTTGTGCCACCAATAGTCCCATGTGTATTCCCAGAATCTCAACAAAATAAAACCAGGAATGAATGGTAGATTATAAACAGCAGAACTGTTTTTAAGTATTTGGACTGAGCAATGTGTATTTGAACAACTGATGCAAGAATCAATGAACTCAAGCCATGCTGTGTTTCAAGGTTCCTGTCCTGTTTGCACATGGCAGCCTGCCTGAATCGCCTGTTGTATCTAAAATGCAATTAGTGTACCTCGGGCTACAGCCATGAGTTTATTCAAAAGTAACAATTCAGCCAGAAGCTTATGATCCTGAACTCACTATCATTCAAGCAAATCTTATTGACCTAGATCTGCCTTGATAAGGATGTAAGCTGAAACACAAAATACAGGAAAGTAAAACTTACCTGTTTTTTTTCAGAAGATGCCATCTACATCTCTGAAAACTAGTCTAAAGTGGAAAATCTTCTTTTAATAAAAGAATGAGTGCAAGATAGCTATAGTTTCCTAACATTTGTCAATGTAATGCATTCTAAGTACACCCAAAAGTAGGACTGTGAAACATCGTGAGACGTAATAAATTAATAAATTAATATTCTACTAATGATATACTTCTTAACAGTTGAATTAAGAGTAGTCAGGTTTGGAATTATAGTTGAGAGTTATTATATTATTATACTCACTGAAAACAGAAATCTTGTTTTTTATATCTGCAGGGTAAACAGGTATAGGTTTTATGGCATTTCAATTAAGTATGTTTCAGGGTATTCTGGGCTACACTTTTTATGAAATAATACAAATGCAAAAACCCCAATGGTATATTTTAAGCATATTTACACAAATAAATTATTTCTTCAAAGAGTATTATCAACAAAACAAGTACCCCAAGTATATGGTGAAGAGCATACCCAGTTTTTCAAGTGCAGTGAGGTGACAGCGATGCTTTTAAATCTCTGTCTTCAACATGTCAAGATTTACAATTATTAAAGATCATTGCTCACCTACTATGGTGCAAAGAGGACAGGGTACTGTGAAAATGAAGACATACTCTGTTTGCATGCATATATAATCTCCAAAACAATGATTTTAACCTCTCAACTTGCAAAATACATGCTACGCTGTCTAGAAGCCCTTTCACAATGTATCTGCATCAGGGAAACTTAACAAGCATCATGGGAAGACAAATTGCCATAATCCAAGGGGAAATGGTGTGGCAGGACGTTCCCCCTTTCCGTGGCTGGGCATTTGGAAGAGATAACTCTGGCCAGATTAATGACCCAGCAAGGAACCAGATGGCCCTATGAGAAACAGATAACACTGCAGGAACAAGGTAACCCTACAGGAAATCACCTCCAGGCTCCAGAAGCCTGGGGTGAAGACCCAGTACACATCTTGGTACAAATGTGGAAAGAGATAAACATACTGACCAAGAGACACAGTTTTTATGTCTATTAAAGCCCACAGAAAATATCACAGAGCAGAAGTCTCTTACACCCTCTTTGAGGACTGTGAGATTTCTCCTTGGAGCTGGATGCAGCTTCAAGTCACTTCCTGGGGATTGAGAGAGAGGATTTCAATGTCTACCCCCTTGAGGAATTGGTGGTAAGAAACACTGGATCCTAAGTTGTACTATTTACTAGCTAGCTGTAATTTTATGGTACCTTTAACTCCACGTGTGTATACTAGTATCGCCCCTTTTGTCTTATCCCTGTGCAGTAATAATCTGTTTTAAGTCTTATGTTAACAGTTAAAAAAAACAGTTAGTTTTCTGTCTATTAATAAATAATCCATTTTACAATAGACTGAGTCAGCCATTATTAAAGAACTTGTAAATCAGAGTGGATTTTGGGGTGCTGGCCACCTCCACACAGCTACTGCCTGCTGCCAGAGACCTGGGCAATAGGCAAGAGCTGATTTAAACCTATATCATCCATTCATAACAAATGGTCAGTGACCTGCTACACCACCCAGACACACAAAAGTCCATGGGGCTGGATGGTATCCACCCACAGGGACTGAGCAAATCGGCCAAGTGTTCACTAGGGCGTTTTCTGTCATCTACCAGCAGCCCAGAGGGGTGCCAGTTGACTTGAGGTTATCAAGTGGGAACCCCATCAGCCCAGAAGGGCTGGAAGGAGGATCTGGGGAGCTAGATGCCTGTCAGCCTGACCTCAGTGCTTGGTAAGGTTATGGAATAGATCCTTTGGAGTAAGTCAGCAGTAACAAACTAAGACACAAGAAAAGCTGAGAGACCCTTAAGACTAAAGTGGTTCTTCCTTTACATGGTGGTCTCTGAAGCTCCCAATTCATGATACAGGGGTCTGTGACCACACTTGGCCCTGGGAGGCGAGCTACTTGGATGTAGAAAGCTGCCCCACCAGGTCTTTTTTGATGCTACCTACACAACTCACCCAAGGCCTGCAGATAATGACTGGGGTCAACTAAGCAATTAATTGTTAAGGCCTTTGTAGGACTGACAAGCAGCCAACACAAAGCAAATTACCTGAAGACAAGACACCCGTTTTGAAACATGTATAAGTAATGATATTAGAAAATTTAACTATCAGTACTGCTATCATTTAATTTTGAAGCATAATCAATGCAAATCATTTTTAACACCCATCAAAATCTAAACAAAACCCTTGTTTCATTACATGAAAATCAAACTGTGAATCTGTCTGTTAACCAGAAAATGAGGCACTTTAGTTCTCCACAGAATGAAAGGCAAGAGGAGAAAGGATCCTGAAAGGATTTGTAAAAGAATAGAAGTATAACTCAGTAAAATTCAAAAGGCTGAAAGTAGGTCAGAATTAACTGAAGTGACTGACAGTATAGGCTGAAAACTGGTAGCAACTACTAGCAGAGTAACTCTGAATACATCTGTAATGGTTCCCAAAAAAGAAGAAAAGCTGATATCCAGACACAGCTGTAATTTAAACTTGGAAGCTTTGTTCAATTTCATGCTTACCTGACTATAAATTGCCAAAAATGCATCCATTTCTATATTTTCCAGGAGATCTTCAAGCACCACACAATTCCATTGCTCATCTCTCAAGCTAAATTGAAAGACAGAATTAACATTGAAATCTTCCCAGATGCAATGACTATTATAGGAACAAAATCTGAAGGTCATCCATTCAGGAAGCATATCTGTCTGTCAGCAAAGCTGCTAAACTAAACTTCTTCAGCCTAACTTCTAAAATATGCCAGATTCTCTTCCCTTCTTCCCTGAACCCCCAGGCAAACATCAGAGCAGAATCTAAGGCTATGCTCTTGCACGCAATTCAAATCTGGAATCATTCCAAAGCAATGCGATTCTACCTGTCCCCATCCTCTTTAAATTTCATCACCACACTTTAAGGCAAGTTGTAGATCTTTTTGTAGCTGAAATATGATATTAAACAGTTAACTTCCTCACTGCTGGTGATTTTTTTTTTCTAGACCAAAACATGATGACATCATGTACAAAACCTAGTGTATAAAAGTACAAAACTTGTTTCTTCCAGTAAGGTTTTGGGTAAAGACTAGTTGCAGTTGAAGGCTTCCTTGATAGGTTACCGGCTTGTGGATACTCCTGCAGAGATTTATCTGATCTCCTACTGACTCTGTACTTCTGCAACAGGAAAATTGTTCATCTAAACTGAGTAGAGCTCCAGCCTTTGCAGGATTAAAACCTCCTGTAACCCTAATGAAAGTAATATAATAGGCTGCAATTTTGCAAATTATCACCCATTTTTGCTAGTCAGCCTTTATGATGAGACAGATATTTCTGTATACCTCCTAAGAGGCATTTTATTTGTCACTGATATCTTTACTTAAAAACTGTCCAGGGGAAATTGAAATTGAAGAAGAGTTTATACATCTCATCAAAAATAACTGTGTGCCAGGGAATTCAGTCTACAGTACAGCAATGGAGACGGAAATTCAATTTAAATTGTCTCAGCTACTTCCTCTGACCCCAGCAGATCACATAGATCTGAAGTCCCTACCTATCTTCTTGGGAGACAAAGTGATAGGATTAAAATTATTTTCCTCCTTAGTGCTTAGGAGTATCATTATTTTTCCATTATCCCTGTCAAATAAATGGTGACTGCCATGCAACACAACACCATTTATATGCTACTAAGTTATCATTATTTCATGTTTCTTATTTCAATATTCCCAAGACTCCTCAGTTATGCTCTGGGCCACAGCACAAGAAGGCAGTGTTCCAACACAGATGCATAGTCTCTCTGCAACAGAGCAGAACGTTCTGCATGCTGTTTTCCAGGATATCTTACAGTCCTTAAGAACTGCAGTAACACAGTAAAACCTGAGACCAAAGAACTTACCTTTGCTGGTACAGGTTTATAAATTGTCTACACTTATTCATGGCCTGTCTTAACAGAACTGTCACATGTCTTTCTGCACTCGTGTCCACAGCTTCATTTGAGAGTCCCAAACCATTCAGAATCCATCTCTGCCTACTCATTAGATGCTGCTGCGCTGACTCCTTATGTGACATATCATACTCCAGCTTTCTGTCAAGTTCTTCAATCTCCTAGAGGTTGAAAATGCATGATGATAAAAAGTTATAATTTAACTTGAAAGAACTAATTTCATTTGGAGTGAAGAAAAAAGATGATGGTATCAGATTTTCTGATATTACTTTATTCATTTCTTATTCTACCCAGCCACTTGCAGTCATTACAGTCTTCAATTCATTGTGCTGCTTCAATAAACATGACTGGCACATTATGAATATCAGAACAACAAGGAAAGCTATGATTCAATTCTCATAGTGTTAAAAGTCAGTGCTCTCTGAAACCTTCCACTGTAGAGGACATCCAGCAAGTACACTGCCAGCATGGCTGAGATCAAAACTAAGGAACATCACCATTCAAATTCATTTGTAAGCTGCATAAACACACTGAAATATCTTGACAAACTCAGACTAACTACTTTTAGTTATACCAAATTAACAGCTAATATCAAAGCTATTTCAGTTAAAAGGCAGTATTAATTCACAATTAGACTGATAAAGTTAGGGTTAAAATACAATGCTCTGAAAATGAAAAGGTTAAAACCCAAAGCGTTCAGGGGGTGGGATCCCCCCTGCTAAAGATCTCTCTTTAGTCAAAAAGTCAAACTAGACACCAGAAGGAAGGCTTCATACTCCCATTTCCAATGTCACTGTTGTCTCACCTCAACCTTTACATTGCTTACTATCTCAAAGCTCCATTTCCTAACTGGTACCTTGGAGGAAATGCTGAATTTTAATGTATTCCTCTGCCTCATCACCTGTATTTAACTCAGTGTTAGCTATTCTAGGTCTCACTTCTGCCCCTTCTTCAATCCTTTTTCTTCACCTGTTCAAGGACAGAGAAGGTAAAAGTCACTTCTCTGAAAAGCCCCCTTGCACTTCCTGCATAAAGGCAAAAATACTCTGTATACAAGCAACTTTCACTATTTCCTACAGATCTAATACAAATTTAAGCAAAACTGTAGGCATATAAGAATTCTAACTGCCACTCTACGAGAAACTCTGTAGAGATGACCACATTAAAATTTAACAAGGAATTTTCACAGCAATAGCTGTCTAATGATGCCCTCTAGCAAAGAGGTTTTTCTCAAAAACCCATTTTGTTTGTTCTACTCCAATGCTCTCCCCAAGCCTCACTTGAATGGTTTCAAATAGCAGATGTAGGGAAAAAAAGTCCTTGTGAATACGGAGCACTGAAGTATTAAAAAAGGATTAGAAAATTGGCACATATCAAGTGTGTAATAAATATGGTGAAGGGAAGAGGTTTTTTCCAGATTTTCTACTATTTTAACTGCATGAGTGTGCTTGGAGGGAGATAGCTAGAAGGCTGTATCAATAATCTCTAAAAACTTGACAACTGAACCATATCATGTGGTTATGGATTTTGCATATGGACAGCATAATAACAAAAAGCAGTTCTGTCAGACAGTCACAAAAATTTACTATTCCAGTCATGACTCCCAACCACTTCTTAACTTTCTTTCAATCAATAAAATATTAAGTAGCCACCAAAATACTACTCCTTCTGATTGTATGCAACTATAACAAAAATAAAAAATAATAATACACAATCTTCCTTGGCTCTAAGACTTTCCTTCTCTTTATGTCTTTTACTGAATGCACTAAAGTGCACATACTCACAGAAATTAAAGTCTAGGCCACCAGAATCTGCAAACCAGCAGCTAAATCAAAGATACTCTAACAGTTGCTGTTTCCTAACAGGATATTTTTCTTTTAACAGCTACATTACTTACAGGATTATGTGCTTCTAAAATCTGAACACATTCCAATTTTGACAGGGTTTTTGATGTGTTCAGTTGTTCAAAGAGCAAAGCTTGCACATTTATGATAGCACTATACAGCTCCAGCATTTTGGATTTTTTAAGAGTCTTTTGAAAGGTTAAAGCAGCAATATACTCTCCAAGTTTATTTTCCAGATTGCGCAGGTGACACTCTTTTTCAAGCTGCAACTCAAACTTAATCTAAAAAAGAAAATACAAAACCACAAAAGATAGAAAGATTAACAGAAACTCTTACATGCACACTTACGATTTTGGCAGTCTGTAATTAACAAGCTGGATTATAACAGCAAAGAAATCAATGCTACTATCTTATAACAAAATACACTGTTTTGAGAAGTGCTTTTAACCTTCAATTACAAGATTTTACTGTAATAAAAAAAATTACAGTACAAATACTATAAAGAGATTAGGTTTTCTTTTAGGGTAATTGAAACTTTAATATTGAAAGCTAACCCAGAACAGAGGGTCTATATAATTTTTATGATAATAAAATTAAAAGCTAGAAATACAAATAAATCTATGGTTAACTATGGTTAGATGGAAGGATAAAATACACCCTTCTGTTTAGAAAAACATGAAACTTATAAAAAGACTGCATTTAGTTTCAAATTGGCAAGTGTCAGTTAATGCTGACTGATGACATTCAACCTACTATTCTTTGAGCAAATAACCAAAAATCCTCTTATATAAAACAAAGTTAAACTGTAAATCAAAAGTCTATTGGCAGTGGATTTCAAATAAGATTAAAACTGGACTGGATCAACATCAAACAACAAAAAATCAAAGTGATTTAACTCATAACTGTGTTGCTGCCACATATCTGATGAACATCCACAGAAACTACTGAAGGGTGCAAGGCAAGTGAAGCATGTGCAGGCACACAGTACTGTGACTATTTTTCTATGTATAGCAGCCAGCTGCAATTATCTTTTTTAGATGTTTATGTCTGAGCTTGTCACTCTAAGCTCCCTTCACACTCAAAGAAAAGCAAAGGGTACTTCTCAGTAGGTTTCATATCCTAAAAAATGGGTTTCCACTGACATGTAAGGTTGATGTCTAGGTGAGACACCAATGGCTACACTGCATACCTAACATTTAGGTACCTGAATCTTCAAAAGACAGTACACAGTTACCAGTTTGTATTTATTCTCTCTCCCTATACTATTCACATGGGCCCAAAGGATTGTAAGAGAGAGAAGACACAGATAGAGAAAGCACATGAAGCCCTGAGAGCTCCAACTCCACTACTTGGTGTTGGTATCACCTGCTGCCCCACATGCCCATCTGTACACTGCTGCGTATCAGAGCCCAAGGTTTTTCCTCACTCCATCTCTAAATTATTTCTTCACCCTGACAAATCTGATAGGTTTCACAGCACACCAAAAAACCCCAAACCAACCACTACCATTTTTAAAAATCATCATTTTCAGAAATATCCAGTAGTATGTATTTTAACAGCAATGCTCAAATAACTACTGCCTATGGCAGAATGGAAGAACCACAGTCATCAAAGGAAGAATGCCAAAAGCTTTTAAAGTTTTGGTCAAGTTTACTACCACCATGGCCTCTGAGAGCAGATACTCATATCTGCATTCTTTGGAAAAGCATTTATCCCATCAAGTTCAGCATCTTTCTTAAAGAACAGGCGGAGATGAGCTTGGCTATTTAACTCAGATATGTACCTGGCTAGTGCCTTAAGGCAGCAGGCATTCTGTGGTACCCCTTTGTACATGCAGTCTCCCCCATTTTACCAGTCTAAAAATAATAAAGACCAATAGTGATTGCCCTGTTGGTGTGAACTAAACACCAACAGAAAGGTCAACTGTAGTCCTTAGATGCTGCATGACTTCCTATTGGAAAAAAACCTGAATTTGGCCATCAGAATATCTTTGCACAAACAGAAATTATGTGTACTAAAGACATTAAAAACCTTACCTTCTTCCGATTAATGTTAATCACAATTGTGCATCAGTGACTCTGTTTATGATTAGTTTTAAAGGAGAATTTAAGGATACTTCCACCAAGTTTTTAGATACCTAAGATGATAAATATGTAATATGATGCCCAGAAATTTTCTCTGGAAATGTTATTGAAAAGAGACCTGCTAAGAGTGGCTGTGCATCATACAAATTCTATTATCCAGTAGAGGTAAATGTAAAATGTGAACTGGAACCAAATACGCTTGTGATATTCTCTTGCTCTTTCAATAGTCTCCAAAGCCTCCACCAAATCATCTGAAATGTCTTTGAATGCAAGAGATAGATTACCTTCAGGAAATCTTTCCTACTTATTTGAATTAAGCCAATAACAAGGTAAGAATCAGCAATCATCCTACAGACACAAACTGGAGGCAGATTTATTTTCTTGATACTTGTAACAAATCTCCACCTTAAAAGACAGACACTATGTCTCAGCATTACTGTTAATCTAACAAATCAATCTGGAATAATGCAGATGTGTGATACTAAATAATAACTAAGCATATGGGTTAGAAATAAACATACGGCATATTTGGGCTACAAGGAAAATTAACTCAGAGATTGTACTGGCATTATGGTAACCAAAATGATAAAAACTAAGCTCTTATTTTGGAAAAGAGGGAGCAGATACTTAAAGTGAAGCAAGAGAGATAGTCAAAATTTGGGAATTTACAGAACAAGAGCTGAACTGTCTTGCAGTATTTGCTCAAAAGAAAGAAGATGACATTTACTCTAGGATAGATCCAGCAACATCTATTGCTTGTTTTATGTTTCAGTTTTTTGTAGGAAAAAAGTCAATAATAATAAGTTTAATATATGTATTTTCTATGTTCTTTGCAAGAAACCTATTAAAGTGAATTTGAAGCCTTTTGATTTCTATAAAGTACTTTGTATGGAAAAGCAAGTAGCTTTACCATCTCCCATTTAAGCTCACAGCCCAGCAGTTCACAGGTATTCGAAATCAAAGACAAAAAATCCCACAGAACATCCTACGAGTGCCAACATTGACAGATTGCACAAGACAGAAAATCCCATCCTAACTCAGTTTTTTTGGTGAGGCTCATATTTAAAACATAACAAATAATAATCTTTCTTCAAAATGTGTGCTGTGTACAGGACTAATCTGTCAAGTAAGACTCAAGTTTTTTGCTCTAAAAGGCATGCTGAATTAAATGTTAAATGACTGATCACTGTGACACAAGACAATGCTACTAAAACATTTAGCAATTTTCAGAGCTATATTGTCTGACTGTCCAATTTTAAGGTCTCACTTGTGAAACTCCCACTGACTTGTCCTCACTCCTCTTTTCAGTAGTAAAAGTTGCTGCACTAGGTGATTCTTAAAGAGAGGATGCAACGGAAGTGAGTCCTTAACAGTTAAACAGACATGTTACCAAATACCAGAAAAAATAGCTTCCAGCAATACTGTGCTGCCAACAGCTGCTGTCTAGCAAGGTGGTAAGGGAGATTCACTGCTACAGCATCACAGTACAGGGTAATGCATGTCAGAAATGAACCAGGCTGGACAACTAATGCTACAAGTCATCTTTCAAAACTTGGGCTAAACTGAGTTTTGAGTTTACTTAAAAGCTGGAAAATAATGGATGATAACAGCCAAAGTTTTGGCTGCCAGAGACGAAATAATTTATGACTTTCCTTACAATAGTAGCTATCCGAGGAATGTGAAAAAAATAATCAAGCAGACTCA
This sequence comes from Erpornis zantholeuca, assembly GCA_013400515.1. Lineage (NCBI taxonomy): Eukaryota > Metazoa > Chordata > Aves > Passeriformes > Timaliidae > Erpornis > Erpornis zantholeuca. Next base: position 71,466 of record VZTN01013654.1, on the reverse strand, counting down.
CCTGACTAGGAATAAACAGGTCCATTTTCAAAAGGACTTATGCTTCAGAGTATAAGGGATGCTCCCTATTCGGTGCATGACAGCAGCTTCCTAACTAACAGAAATTATTGCAACACTGCTAGAATCAATGAGTAATGACAACATGCACACACTCTTCTTTCACCTTTTATTTACATGTCTAAGACACTGCCTGTCAGAATACACATTTTCATCAGTATGTCAAGAAAGGAGAAAACAAATGCTTAAGGTATGACCAGCTTTATATGTCACAAAATTATTAAGTAATACCTGAAGTCTGCCTATGTGGTTTAGAACCAGGATGTGCTATAAAACTTTTAAAATCTAGATTAAAAAAAAATTACATAGGAATGTTTTGACAGGTGTGTGCGCACAACTGAATGTACACTTTGCTTCTTCCCAGGAGGCGCAGTTTCAGACACGAGAACTTTAAATTAATTATACATATATGAAATTTGGGGATGGATGAATGAATAATGAATAGATGAAAGAGTAAATGAGTTACCCCCTTTAGTGTAAGTTTGCACTCATTAAAATGAATAATGAAGAAGGATGGAAATGCAGTTTGAGACCTCAAGTTCACCTATAAGGAGGCTCAAGAATTTATATTTAAATTGTGACTGAATTCAAAGGCAAAAGAGATGCCACTGATGACAGAAACACATATTTTTGTCAAATACCATGAGACAATATATTCACTATATTCCATGAATCCTAACATTTGTGGTCCAAACTGCAAAAATAGATAGTATTTGCATATTACTAGGTATGAAGCCTTATATTAAACCTGCCAAAAATACAAGGGATAGAACATCTCTCCTGAAGAAACACTGAGAGAGCTGGGGTTCTTCAGCCTGGAGAAGAAAAGGGTCAGAGGACACCTAACTGCAGCCTTTCAATACTTAAGAGGGAAAGATGGGAATAAACCACTTAGCAGGGCCTGCTGCAATTGTTTTAAACAATAAGAGGGTAGATTCAGACTAACTAAAAGGAAGCAATATTTTACAACTGTTTGAAACATGTAACCTTTTTAAACAGCATTATTATGTATTTTAAATTAACATTAAATTAATATCAAGTATTTTAAAATACTTGGTACAAGCTAAGCACTACCTACAAACTTATCACTGCAGTGTCCCTCTGACATATAAAACTTATATTACCCATGTTGTACACATGTGAAAGATCTCTTGGAACATCTGCTGGCAGAGAAATAAAAAGCCTCCAAGATCCCGTATTAAGATCAGCCTCCCTCATTTCTTGAGAATTAACTTTAGACTGGGGCTGTGTGTCTTTAAAAGGTACCCACCAGAATCAGGACTTCCTTTCAATTAGCTCTGTACGAATAAACTCAGACCCTACTCAAAAAGCTTTTGGGTCTAAGAACCTATTTTTGAGTTTTCAGCAGCATTAGCAGACATCCAAGAACTAAATGCTGCTCAACTGAAGCATGCTTTGATGAAGTACCTTCCATGTTTTGAAGGTCTTTCTAGAAAACCACAGGATCTAGGGGAGTCTTGCAATCTTGCACGTAACAAGCCCCAACACCATTGGAAGAAAAAGGGTGAGATATTAAATCAGTTCTGTAACTAAGATGCAAAAACTAAAACAAAGCAAGAACTCCTCAGCTTGAAATACATCTTGATAAATTCAAGCAAGAGTAGGGAGATGCATCATGCCACTATACCTTACACCTTTTTTATCTCGTTCTTATTCACACTGATAGAATACTGTCATTCTTTAATTGCTAAACATCTAGGATTTGACCTCAGTCCAGAAAAGTTTGTACTTACCCTGTTTAAATTTTCACCTTTCACTGAGTCTTCATAAATTAAAATTTTGTCCAGTAAAGACTTCTTCAGAATATCTAACTTATTTCTATTCCTGGATCCTGTTTTTCCCATTTTAGAATGCTGCTGTAACAAGATGAGCAAAAACAGCTTATTTGTAAGAGGTATATGAGGATGCTAGTGTTAAAATTATTACTTGCTGTTATTGGCACATCCACCAAATAATGAAACACTTGGCAAATATGACTTTCACTGAGAAAGTATTTCTGAAATGAAGGTGCTGCCTATTCATTCAGAAGATTCCTTTTGGACATTCAGACAAAGAATTTTAAAAAATATTGCTTTCAAGTAGAATTATATATTCATTCTTTCCATGAAAACTGGAAGCATATAAATTTGATTTTAAACAAGCTTTAGCAGTGATAATAAGATTTTAAATCATACGTTGTCTCCTCGGCACAGCTGAAAATGAACAAAGAATATTAATTTAAGATCTACATTGTTTTCAACACACAGTCTATGAATCACAAATGAACCATGATAATATTAAGAGGCACCGTTCCATGTAATCAAATTATTCTTGACCTTTCTATTTCTTTACAAGAATACCAACTAAGTATATGTACTCTTGGGGAAATGATAACATCTGTTCAACTGTAAGGTTTTGCAAAGTCATTTCCCTCCTTCAGTATTTTAGAAACTAAGGCTTTGAACTAGGCTAATTCCTAACACAGTTAACCCAAGGTAGTTTATATGTTTAGAAAATATAACCGAACCAAAACAAAGCAAGGGCAAGTCCTCCTTTTTAAGAAGGTATCAGATAAAATTAATACAGGAAACACTTTCTGCCCCCCTGCTTTGTAAGAACTGAAGACCATTTATGATTCCATAGCTTTTACACTTTACTGAAGCAATTAAACACCCCTCACAGGGTTTTTAAAAAGTGCTAGATTTGATAGGCAGATAGACTCCTTGTTAGAGAAATATTTCCCTAACTTTGAGTATGCCTCATCTTCTACATATTTAGATGTGGGGAAAAAAACCCAAGCTGTCTGCATACACTTAAATCTTTTGGAAACAAGAAACAAAAATCATGCCCAATTTCTAGCCAAGAAAGGCCATCTAATTCAGGAGCTTTACTTTCCTAAATGGACAAAACAGTGTAGAAGATACTTTTTCAGAAACTCCCAAAACTTTCACAAAAGCAGCAGAAATACACAGGTGTATGTGAAAAAAACCTATTTATCCAACTGCTGCCCAAACAATTATCCTTAAGTCCACTGGTCCATGCAGACAGGAAAAGGGTACACTGCTGTCACACCAATGGAGAAGCTACGGACCCAGATCTGCAGCCAGTGCCAGCAGCCACAGGTACACCCAGGAACCCCTTCCACATCCCCACACTGCTCCCACGCTGTTCCCACCTGTTTGTTGGTCATCGATAAATTCTGCTCAACCTTCAGCATCTCAGTGTCCCTCTGCTCCACCTCAAAAGCCTGAAGCAAGGTTCTTGCTCTTATCTTGGGCCAAGCCAAGCTGCTGTCCACCTGAGAGAAGCAGCAGTGCAACTCTTGCCTCATTCTAAGCAATTCCTCTTCTGAGAGTGAGAGAGGTAAACTAAGAAGTTGCCTGTTAAAAAAACAAGAGCCATTTGCTGTTCAATGATTTAGGCAATAGTTCATAAAATGTAAGAGACATGGACACAAATACTTTACTTAGCAGGGATCATCCTGTTTTGGTCTATTTCATATATGTTAGTGATTCCACACACAGCAATGAACTGCTCAGCATGTACAAAATATCCTTGAGGATACCTTAAATTCTGCATACAGAATGGAACTATAAAACTTCATTTTTAAAGGAAAGTAGCATTTGAATATTTTAAAAAATAAATTAACATTTTTAGCACATTTTCTATGCATTGAATCCTTCCACCTCTTCCGACAATACAATCCCTGAACTTCAGCTGAAATCAAGATACAAGCTTCCCATAAAGCCTCCCTGTGCTGCTTCTCAGCACTCAGCAGTCACAGCTACTGAGAAGGAAAAAAAAAAATAAAAGTCTTTCTCTATTACGAACACATATGTCATCCCTTCTATCAACAAGTCACAAGGGTTCCAGCTGTTCTTTGTAAAAAGGCTCTTTTCAGCCTGAACAACACAATGTATTTTAAGAGCAATTTGAATTACTCAAAGTTCCCGTTTTATAGAAGTAAGGTTCTCAACACAGATCTCTAATGAACTGATCATCAGGTCAAGCTCAAGTTGACTTAAAAATAAAGCATTCTCAGTTCTGATTAAATTTAGACTACGTTTATCTTCTTACCTTGCTTATTTTATTTCTTGAAGAATATTTCATAAAAAATAGCATACTTTCAGTTGTTTGGAAATTTCCTTTATTCAACAAAAAATTGTTTGTATTTAAAACATCAATAGCATGTTTTTTAAAGAGCAGTTTTCATTGAAAAATATATTATACTGCATGTTTCAACTGTACTGATACTTTTATTCAATATGTAACAGGCCTATACTACCATAGCATTTCACTAAAATATCTGAGTTTAGAAATCCTTTTTTCTTTCTACTGATTCAGCAAAGAACAATTAGATCCCTAATTAATATATTTTTAGTGCATGAGGTTTTTCCCTTCAAAGAACTACTTATTTTAAGACAAGACTACTCCAAATGATCATTTATAGTATACTTAACCATTTATCATCTTGTCTTAGACTCATGGAAGAAAATCCATGGTACAAATCCATGTATATAGATGTATAGACAGAGATATGAAATAGAATACATCAAATAGAGTTTTGCCATGTCTATATTTAAACATGACTTTTGGACTAACCCATGGTCTCTTTGATAAGCAACAAAAATTAAAAGCTATCATTCCAAATAATTCTTTGTGAAAACTAGATAGAAGATGAGAACATAAACATGAGAGCTGGCACCTGTCATTAAAATACTGTAATTGACAGACAATGGACTGAAACAAGACAGTGAGAGATTTTAATGGGTTTTTGAAGGACCATTGCTGCTGAATTTTTTTGTATATATTTTCCTGCATTTTACTGAAAAAAAACCCGAAACAGCTTACTGTTGCTTCAAATAAAGACAGCATCTAACAAATACGACAGGCACACTGCAGGTTGGAACACCTGGGAATTAGGGAATTCTAAGTTAGAAACAGGAAATTCTTGCCGAGTCATACAATCTACTTCCATACTCCTGCAGGTCTGCTCTTGGCAATGGAAACAAGAGACAGTAAGACAAGCTAGAAAATACATATAAATGATTTATAGAAAAATGATGAAGAAAATACAAAGCCCTTGAAAATCAGAGCCAAACAATGGGAAATAAATGAAATTATTTTTTTTAACAAAGCCAAAGTAATGGGTTAAGTTTCTTTTTATATTCCTCTCAAATGGTTTTATAACATGTGGCACGAAAACTTACAAAGATTCTGTCTCTTTAGAACTGCCCATTCAAATCTATTTTGCTTTAAAGAACATGTATGAAGGAGAAACTTTTACCAGTGTCTTTTTTTTTTTTCTCTTTTTTCCCCCTCCCTGTTCAATCTCTTATGCCTGGTAGATTTTCTTCATAGCCACACAGCTTCTTATGGGTTTGCCTGTTCCAGTTGCTTCCCCTAAAGCTGCAATTTTACTTTTTCATGTTCCCATGTCTCTAACAATGTCTCTTACTAAACAAACATTGTATAGGAAATGTAGTACTGCAAATATTCAGGCAATCAAACACCCAGACATAAATGTACTTGAAAGCTAAGAACAAATGCTAATGGACATTCCCGGATCTCTCAGGGACCTTGCTGCCCACTCTGAGAGGCACAACCACTCATGGTCCCAGCCATGGGCTCTCCCTGTGCAAGGTCTCCCACCTGTGGCAAGGCCATGACCTGCTTTCCCACCTCCCCAGGGTCACATTGCAGCAAGCAGCAATGGCCCATAACACCTCAGCTGCCAGAACTCCTCTGCAGCACTCCTGTGCCATGATGCCTGTCTGGCTCAGGGCTTGGTACCAGAGACACTCTGTCAGCAGGCCAGAGCAGCCGAGTCTGGCGCATGGAGACATGAGCTGGACAGGCAGGATACTGCACTGTGTACTTAGGGACTATGTGGAAATACTGTGGCAAAGCTTAAAACAAACCTGATAAGTAAGGCTTGAGTTGTGTCTACAAGGAATATACTCAACCTGGACTTAGGGCCAATTAGGTCTGACATACTAATAGGCACACCCAAATGTGGGACCTCAAAGAACAGAGTAACAATGAAAGACATGTAAGTGATACCTCCCATAGAATGAATGGAAGTATAAAACCTTCATTCTACATTTTTAGCTTCAAGACTGTGTTTCCTGGGATTTCCACTGCAGTGCTCACCCACTGGTGCCACAAGGGCTGAGCGCTTGGAAAAAAAAAAATCCATTTCTAAGTGCCCAGTAGAGAACTGTTCATTAGGAATTACAACTTGACAGGTATGAAAATCCCTAGTTCTCTTCTATTTGCAATAATAACTAAGAAAAAAGTGCAGAGATACTTGCATGAATATTGATTGTTCCCAGCTCCTGGTTTTTTTTTGTTCTGAAATGCCTGTTTCCAGCTCTTGGCTTAGCTTCTGCCTGGTGAGCTGAAGCAGCTCTTCAGCAGCCATGCTCTTGTCATGTTCTTCCCTCTCAAGCTGTCCATGTTTAACAACCATCTCTTTTTTGTACTCCTCCACAGCTTCTAGCAGGAAGAGCTTTGGCACATTGAGCTTGATCAGTTCTTGCACAAGCACTCCACACTGAACACGTTTAAGCTCTTCAATGGCTTTCTCTGTTACGTTAAATAGAAGCTTTTTCAGCTCTTCACTGGCCTCATTGTCAAGCTTTTCAGTAAGTTCTTCAAATTCAATGGTGTGATCACTCAGAAGATTTTTCCAGTGTCTCAGGTAGTGAGAGATGTCATTAGTAGTTTTGAAGGGGTCTCCAAGTGACAGCTGCTCCTTCTGATGCTCTTTCTGCTGATTCATTTAACAAAAGGAGGAACAAAGTTAAGAAAAATGAACATCTCAAATTCTAGCTCCTTAAGTATGGATTTCATAGCAATGCAAAATTTCATGCTTTTGCTTTTCCACATTCTTGAAACTGCTTTTCAGTGTCCAGAGGCTTACCTAGCCCTCAACAAATTGGCTTTGTGAGCACCTAGGAGGTCTGTGATAACTCAGAATATTATTAGATGCAAGGGTTGTGATAATCCGGACTGTTGCTAGATAGAAGAGCTAACACCTAAACACATGCATGATCATGTGGTTTGACAGCATCTCAGCTAGCTGAACTTCAGTGATCTGGCAGCATTCCAGAAGTGAATCCAGATCAAAGAAGGAAACAAATTTTAAAAAATGAGGAAAAAAATATGTTGGGGTTGTTTTTTTTTTTATTTTCCCCATCTTGCAATTTCATTGCAAAGCTACACCAAAGCTATCTACACTGAAAATAAACGTAACAAATGACATCACCATCACCAGGCCTGCTGTCTATGCTCACACTGGTATCTGTTAAAGAGCACAAAGGACTGAAACACATCCTGCAAAAGATAAGCTCAACCTCACCTAACCTGGGTCATCTAAAAGAACTACCACTTAATCCAAGAAAGTTTTTTTTTCATCTTTTACACAGAGAAAGGTAACTTTCAAGTATACATTTGGACAACAACTCCCTTCCAGTTCATCTGCAAGTTATCTTACATTATGAGATGACCTGTATCTTTCGGAGTTACCTTTGATTTTTAGATGGCTGAGAGAAGGTGACATGAGTTCCACAAGCAGAGCATCTTTTACATAGTTTTGGTTTGTAGCTGAATTTTAAATGCGCTGTTGAAGTCACTCAGATCACACAAAGCCAGGAAACCCACAGAAAATGGTGACTGTCATCTGAGCCATCTCCCTCATCAACTCCTGAACCTGAGCTGGTTTCTGCCTGTCTGCATGTTAGAGACTTGTCATGACCGCCTTGGACATGGTACACTAAGCAGAGGGCCTTCAGAAATTTCTCCAGCTAAGTTGAAGTTAAGTTATTTCTTGCAGGTTTTTCTAAAAGAACAACTATGAATTACTGCATGACTAATACAGCACATGGTGGTACACAGCTAAAACCAAGTGACAGTTATTTTCAGCCATGCTCCTGGCAGTGCTGACCCCTGTTGTAAGAACTACATTTATTTTTCAATTAATTCAATTTCTAATTCATAATAAGCCCTATGAAAATAAACACACTGAAAATAATTACCTTTTGCAGCATTTCCTGCCTTCGCTTGGTAATGAGTTTCTGGCAAAGCTTCTGCTTTTCTTGTTTTAAATCATGATCAAATTTCTGTTTAACAAAATTAATTTCAGTCTCAGCTCGGTCCAGCAGCATTCCTAAATGACTTCCAGGTAGATGACCTGCTCTGTAATAACAGTGTTTGAAGCCTGTTATCCCAAATTCTTAAGAGCAAAAGGACATATGAGGCAATTAGTACCATAAAAAAACCTCAGCAAAATAGACACACAGAATGATCTTTATTTCTTTAGCAGTGGCACCTGGGAGAAGCAAACAAGGAAGGGGATAACAGAAGGACAATCTCAGAGATGAGCATGGAATTGAGGCAATTTGTGAAGGTGTATGAAGAAGAAGGATGGAAAGGAGGGAGGGATACAACCCCTCATCATTAAAAACAAATTTCTCTTTACAGTATGTAATCAAGTAAAAAGAACAAAAAATTATTTTGAATAGACAAGGCAATCATATCTAAAAAATATTTCTACTCAGACTTCCTAGTAAATTTACAACAGAAGAATTAAAAAAATTTCAAAGTAGTAGCAAACTTCAATTATCTGAAACAGAAAATTGCTGCTCATAAGCCCACGATGCTCTCAAATGAAAGTTCAAGACTATGGTCTACCTGCCATTGCTACAGTATTTCATGTCAAAGAAGATCTAAAGAGTGCTGGCAACAGCTAGAAAGATCTCCCTCTACACAAATTCAAACTGAATTTCAGAACTTACCTGCTATTATGTTTACACTACAAGAGTCCCCAGTTCTTATTCAACAGAAGAATAAAAGAACATCGTAATTCAGACCAGGCTGTTGGACATTTGTGAGATATACTTTATACTGAGCACAGCGGACTCACAAAATTTGGTATTGAAAAGTTCAACATGAAACTTTGGATTGAAAGCACCAATTACTGACCCAACTCATTAGATGTTATCCAGCTACTTTCTAGTTTACTTACCCAGGCCCCCTTTTTTCAAAGACACAAACATTACACAGAGCCAGGACTCAGATGAATCCAGGGCTTTCAAGGTTCCATTACAATGTAATACCTGGCCCAATTCCTATATTTAAGTAGCAGTCAGGTAAGCAAGCCCTTCTCCAGAAAGGAGAATCTCATTTTGGTTTATTAGGATTTACTGATACTGTGACAACTTAATTCCAACCAAAATTCTCAAAGTAAGAGGTAAAATAAAGCAGAAGATTACGACACTAGCTTGTTTGCAGCCATGGCACTGTAACCATGGTGGCCGGATCCCATCTTCTGCTCAAGCAGAACAAGTCTCTGAGCAAGCCATGAAATATCATCCCCTATATAATGCATGTGCCAGATAGAAAATCAGATGTGCTTTATCACAGTTATGTCAATAAAAGAGATCCTCCTTTTGCAGAGCTTTTTCAAAGTCTATCTATTGCATTTCTTTAATCTGCAAAGAGGATTAAACTACCTCTCAGTATATTGAGAGCAATCCACCAAGCATCATTCTTGGCCAAGCAATTTCTGCCTTGAAACTAATCAATGTTAAAATTAAGTGTTATGTCAAAAAACCCCCCAACAGCACCAAGTTTTTAGCCCATATTTGGTAGCTCTAAGTCTTGCCCCTCCTTTTTGACTGAACCCAAGGCAAAAGACATGTGAATAAAAGTAATTAATTATGGTGAGGAGGTGAGGAAAGATAATAACCAAGATACTATTTTAACACCTTCATCCTTTCTTGTACTGAGGAAATAAACCCAGGCTTGCTGCATCCAATTAAAATCCCTGTCCAGATTAGTGAAAAGGGTCTGCAACAGAAAAAGATAGATTTTTTGGAACCACACAGCAAATGAAAGTTTAAGGAAAGTCATGCAACATAGAATGATAGGAAGATGACATAAAGCTACCTATTTTTAGGATTAAAAGAAAGGGTCTACATTATTTCAGTTGATTTATTTAGGTATCCAGTGTCCACAACTAAAACTGTAGGTGATGCAGTATCCCACCACAGAAGCCTATGTCAGTTCATGTGCCAACTTATATTAATCAGTGTTATGGTAGTTCCTAAAAGGCTCAATCCTGGCAAGACACTCTCATTTCTGGTTTCATATAAATACAATATAAAAACAATGACAGTATTAGGAATAAAAGATGTCCTGGTCTCAAAGGACTCTGAACAGAAATGCAAAACAAAAGGAGAGGAGAAAGGTAATGAGACAGCATAGACTGTATGATAAACTGCCCAGTCTCAGCATACCAGACATTTAATCACTGAAGAAATGTGCAGGCACACATTGAACAGAGAGAATTTTAATGAAGGACAATACTGTGGTAATGACAAGGATGTTTAAAGGGAGATCCTTCCAAAGGCACTGAGCACCAAGGAAGGTACCGAGGCAAAGTGTGTAGCCAACAGCAGTGGTATCACAGGTCAATCAGAGAGATCTTGACTTCTCTGTACTTAACAAAAACCAACAAATTAAGGAGCAAATACAGGATGAGTGCACAAAAGTAAAAAGTAGGACTTTGTATCTGATGTTACGAGAAGGGATGCTAGACCCCAGTAAAGAAAAATTGCTTCACGAAAGCTAGAGAAGGCACAGGAGCATGACTAAGGCAAAAGAGAGATAGATACGAACCAGAGAAGTTGTAAAGGCCTGAATGCACATGGAGGCTGAATCCCATCACTATACAGAAACTACACACAGAGAACGTGCCTGACTCTGCCCGTGCTACTCCAGCTAAATGAAGATTTCACCTGCTGAACTGGCATTTTGCCAGTGCCCAAATCAGAAATCATGTAATAATAATAACAAAAATTCAGAGCAATAAATGCCCTCCCTACATAGCAGAGTGCTACAAGCAGAAAAGGTTTTAACAGATTATTAGAAAACTTCATACGGATGCATTACTGCTTCAGGCATTCAGTTTCCAACACCGACTTCCGAAAACATTCCAAGACACCGCTGGGAAACTACTTTCTATGGACCAGGTCCATATAAATGGTGATTATTAACAAGAACAAGACCAGCAGAAGATGCTCATTTCAATCTTTTGAGAGTCTTTTGACCACACTACAAGCACAATACAGAGGAAATTCTTTAGGCCTTACAAAAATTTAAATTTTGGGAGAAATTTATAAAGAAGCTTGCAATTGTTTGTACCTACTGACTGGATTCAATTTTTAAGAGACTGAAGAAGAAATTTCTTCAGAACAAGAAGATTCTGGCAAAAGGATTAACACAACGTGTTACAGATGCAGTAGCTTAAAAACATCAAGAACTTTGCACCTCTGTTGATAGCAAAAACAACCCAGGATAAACACTGCCTCAAGTACTGCCCTTTGGCCGATTACTCTTTAAGAAAAAACATAAAGAGCCTGTGTAGACATCCCTCAAATCCATGACTACAGATTACATTTAAAAATCTTTCCTGCCTTTTGGCACTGCAGTCCAGGCTTGATTTTCGAAAGACACTGAGTAATCAAAAACTAGTCCTGACAAATGGAACATTTTATTTAAAAACTATTAAGAAAACCCAGCTTGAAAACTCTGGCTGCTCTATTTCATTTAAAATGTTCACAGCCCTCCCTAGAATTGGTTTGGGTTTATTTTGCTTTTTATAACATTCATTTCTGGCTACACAGAATCCTTTTCATGTTAATTTGAAATTGCCTTGCTATCTGATAAATTTTAAACATACTATTAAGCTCCATTTTTAAAAGACTTCTCCCCTCACTATCTATCTGCTGGTTTATCACTGCATCTATCTCTGGTATATCTAATCTCTATCTTTTCTCTCTTCTCCTTCCAAAGTTCTGCATTTTAAAATTCCATTTATAACAGTAATTTTAAGGCACTCTATGATAAAGCTGGACAAAATAGATTAAGACAGACTCGCATCTATATTTAGACAAACAGATTCAACAACAAAGTGAAAAATGAGGATACTATGGACACAAATTTAAAGCACCAGTCATTCACAGACTCCGCTTGCTGCTCAAATTTTAATGCTCCAATTTGTAAACATTCCCAAAAACACTTTCTAGTTAGAAACCAAAATACAAGCCTATGTTATGCAATTATGAATTTTTCATGAGTTATACTGGATATTTCAGTTTGCCTACAGAAAATAAAACACTAGCAAATAAACTGAAATACCACATTCTGGAGTTTTATAATCACAACACCTAAAGAATGAATTATAAGAGTTTGGCCAACATTTGTCTGAGAGGAAATAATGCTGCAGCAGGGGTGAGAAGTTACAAGAAAATAACTAGTTCTAGGCCCAGAAAGCCATATGAGATTGCAAATGATATCTCCAGCTATTGATACATGTCCTTTGTCCACAACCAACCAACCACTGCATACTCTGAAAGTTTAATACCGGAGTGCCAGAAAAAATATTTTTTCATCTTGGTAATAATGCTTCTGCTTCTGGAAGTTTCTGGGTAGTTTGGGGGGTTTTGGAAGGTTTTTAATACATTTTTTAGGGAGGAGGTCTACGAGGTCTTGGATTAATTAATACTATGTCTTTCCACTTTATAGTTGACTTGTTTTTTCACTGTTAGGTGCAATAACAGGAATTAAGCAATGGGTGAAACCAATTTTTTCCAGCTTGAGAAGTCCTAGTTGCTCACTGCAATGGTCACACAGTGAGGTTCTCACAAAGGCTTTTCACATAACTACATAATCTGTGAAAACATCTCAGACCTCATAATACAGTTCTAAAAAGAGGAATGAACTGATGGAAGGGAACTCTCTGCGGAAGAGGTGTCTGAATTGTATCTCCTGTTCCAGGACATTTTTGTCTTTGAGCCACACAGCTCTAGACTTTAGCAAAGTGTCTTGGTTTGAGACAAAACCCAGGGGAGAAATATCCCCCGATAAAAAGCAGGATTTCAATCACCCCTCCCCCCACCAGGTTCGGGAAAAAGAAATATTTCCTCGGAGGAAAATGAAGAGGGAAAAACTATTTATTTAACAAAACACATAGAGAAAGAAAAAACCAAGAAATGATAATAATNACCTGACCTTGAACAAAGATTCCTGAGGACTGTTTTTTTTCCTCCCCTCTCATGCACAGACAGGCATAAAATTCACTTTCTAGGCATAAAGCAGACGATATAGGATATATCATACACCATAAAAATCACCCCAAGACACAAAGCAGTGCAAGCCTACTGGAAGAAGCTCTCCCAACCAATGAATCGCAAGGCTAAACTCAGGGTGATTCAAGCTAAACTTGGGGTTTGATTCGAATGAGGCAGCTCACAGGACAATCAAAAAAGCAAAGCAAGTAAAAGATACCAAAAAACCCAGATAAATTATTTTGTCACATCAACAGATTCAATCTTTGGTACCTTTTAAAAGACTTCCTGTTTCCTAATGTTAAATTACTTTTAAATTAAGTTAACATTATGAAAGAAAAAACACACCATAAAGATCAATGTTTATCTTGTTCTCTTAATGCACATTTCACATATTGTCAGTGACTGACATCAATACAGACACCTCAAATATAAAAATAAAGCTGCATGCCCAGGACCAACAGCAGCAGGGCTAGGTTGTCTTCCTGTACACTGACATATTTTGCTGCCCTGGCAGGCTCCTCAGTAATCTAGCCATATGCCAAACTAACACAGTTCTCTGAGTAGCAGCATGATGTCTCTCAGTGCTTCTCGTAGCCATACAAACTTAAATAATTATGCCTCTGTGTGTCTGCTAAGTTACCATTTCTACCTCTCCACCTTGATTCTGAGTATTTTGTCACAGACTATTCAATCACCCAGGGTCTGGTATGATACCCCAAATAAATTATATACAGGTATTACAACAGTCCATTTCCAGGCTACTTTTTGCTTGCCTGACCTTTACTTTTTAATTCCCCGCAATAGGTGTATTCTCTGCTAGTCAAAATCCTCTGCAGCTACATTATTTATAAACTTAATCTACTTTCTTTAGAAAATATTCATGATTTTCAGCTTGAAAAGGGAAACTGTACATCCAGGTCCTCAAACATATTCAATTACAAGTGTATCAAAACTGTTCTTTTCTGTTAAATCCAGATATTCATGCATAATGAACATAGATAAATGGTCTTAACTGGTACATGTTGCAATGTACTCTGGTATGAGTTTTCACATGACTGATGACTATTTACACAAATAATGGATGTATAAAGACACTGAGAATCTTGCATGAGTCTGGTTCCCACTGAAGTCAGAATGACAAACAGGTACTACATATGTTTCCAACAATTCATCTCTGTCCTGTACAAAGTGGATACAGATAACAAAACCTCGCCTTAGCACCTGTTGGGCTTTAACTAACTTAAAGTCCATCAGTTACAAAATATTTTCTTAGAATTAACTAAAACATAACATTTTTATGCAACTCTCCTGCTAGGTAACACAGAAAAAAAGACTTTTGAAGAGTCTGTTGTCTGTGAGATAACATAGTCAAATGGCTGACAAGAAAACAATTGAGATACTTACCTTTCTGTCTTATTAATGAGACTTGATATCTGGGCTGCTGCAGCATCTATAAGAGCAGAGACATGAGAATCCCTTGACAATATCTTACTTATAAGATATTCTCTGTAAGAAAATCTTTTATTCAGATGATATTTCTTACAAGCTTGCAGAAAATCCATCAGCTCTTCAATGTCACCCTACAGGAAAGAATGTGAACAAATGCAAACATTTAATTAGATGTAACATTAATTTGGCTAACACCTGTGAGCATCAGACCACATTTCATTAAAAGGACAAAGCTGAAAAATGCTTAAAAGTTTAAAACAATATGCTTATATCAACTTAACTCTTATTATCACAGCAAATTATTATGGTTATTTTAACAAAACAAAATAAACAGTGTGCTGAGCTTTTGGCCTGATTACCTCAATACTGTGTGTACTTTCCTGAATAGTTAGTGCATGTCCTGAGTGCCCTGGGTTAACAGGCCATTGGCTCAGGTATTCACAATTACATACACATGCAACCCTACCAGTGTTAGCAGAACTGTTCTTTACAATGTACTGTATGATTACATAAGCAAAGGGTAACACTTTCAAAGGTGTCTAAATTGACTTCAAAGCCAATTTTAAAGCCAACTCTTCCACGTATGTTGAGTACAGCATAGGGAAAGCCAAGCCCACTGCACGCAGGCTAAGTTCCTCCTTCTAACACTGGGCAACAGTAAGGGTTTAGATACATACAGATGGGTCTGGCAGAGACCAGAGCTAGGCACACAGTGTTCTATAGCACAAATAGCCAAGACAAGGTCTCATAGTCTGAGCAGCCAAAACATAGTCAAAACCTTTTCCACTTGCTCTACCTCTTTGACCAGGCTGCTTCACTATCTTCTGCACAAGTGCTTGCTGCATCTCCCTCTGACAGTGGCCCACGTATAGCTTCTGTACATGAGGTTGTGCATCAGGTTTTAGGTGTGGGCCCTACATGTTCTGACACCTACTTTCCAGATGTTGCTTTTTAGCCTCCACCTGCAGGTCCACAACAATCAATACTCTTCCTCAAGAAGCAGCCAGAAGAACAATTCCCAGAACTTTGGTAATCTAGAGCACTAACTTTCAACACAAATGGAGGTAAAAACAAACAAACAAATAAATCCCTGTGAGGAAACAACTCAAGCTATTCTGTTCCAAGATGTTTAAAATGTAACTGAAAGCAAAACTAAAGTCCTGAACATACTCTTCATCACCATCCCTGGATCATATAACCTAGAGACACTAAACCCCTCTAAGTAAAAAATCATAGTACTTCAGACACGAGACAATTTCAATAATCAACATATTTGGATTGGGGGGCTCAGTACATCTTCTGAAGTATATAAGAGCACTTGATGTCTAGGGAGTTTTGAACATGTGCAAATACCTCAATATACAGTTGTGTAGATGTCTAGACATACTAATAAAGGCATTATAATTTTTAAAATACTTTCTAAAAGTTAGTTATGAAAGTGATAACATTTATCCTGAAACATTTCTCAAAAGTTACTGCAGGTTTCTCTTTTGTCTTTAAGTTAGGAATGGAGATATCATCCTATTACCTGTATTTTAGAGTAACCTTCCACTAATGTTTTAGTTGCTTCCAACTTCAGTTCTCCCTTTAAAGTGGCATTTGTTATCTGTGTAAAAAAGATACTATGGAGCTCCTTTCTTTGGGTAACAGCCAGCTCTCTATAAGCCTTTGCAAAATATTCCTCCTGCTTTAAGAAAAGGAACCTCTTCAGGCAGTCCTGCTCCAGTCTGTGAAGTCTATCCAGAAGACTTCTGTATTCTACAGCAGGCTGCAGAGAAGAAGGAAATAAATACATCAGAAGGGATTTTCAGAATTCAATATATTTTAAAGTANTACTTTAGTTACTGTCATTTCAGGTTTAAATGAAGGCTAATATTGAATCAGTGTACACTTTCCATCGTTTTCACCTGTTTGGATGGCAGGGTTGTACAGTTGCCAGTCTCTCATACAGATACCACTTCCAAAGCATAATGAAGTCCTTTTAGAATTCACAAGCCTTATATAAGATAAATTATATAAATTGATATGAAATTCAACACAAAGACTATATGTGAAATTAATTTTTTAGGTTTCATCAGTCCTGAAATCCTATTAAAATTAAACAGACTCATAAAAGACATACCAATGAAATAATAATAGGCATATTTTTTTCAAGCAATATCAATTAAATATAAATATAAAAGCCTCCTCCATTCTACTAAAAATCTCGAAATTTTTATTATTGGTGACCTACTTTAAATACCAGTTTCTACAAATTAATCCAAGAGCATCACTTAGATTTACATTTACAACCATGGAGTAGAATTAAATGGCAATTACTTTAAAAGCTTCTTTGCCAGAAATACTTTCTCTTACTTCTCTAGTAAGACATAAATATTCATAGTTCTAATCTCAGATGGCATAAAGTCATTACAGAATCAAAACATACATGTCCTACAGAGCAAAGAATGCTTCTTATGCTAGCTGAGCTACCTAACTGTCACTATGTCAGCCTTGTTCTAAATTTCATACCAATTATCTTGAGGAGAACTGCCCTCTGCACGTCACTTCTCATTCCCAAGAGACAGACTGTGGGCAGCAAATAATTAATCAAAAAGGCAAGGAGTATAAATTCTATGTTTTGGCTGAGAAGGGGAGGAGGTTATTGCTCCAGCTGTTTTCCACTGCCATCTCTTGGGTGTCAGTACACCTGCTGCCCAGGAGCACAGGTGTGAGCCAACCCTCATGCTCCAGAATGTCCTGCTGGACCACATCCTGTGGGGCAAGTACAAAACCAGGTCCTTCTGCAGACAGAAAAGTAAACAGCAAGATGATAGGATATGGTAAATGGACCAGGACAAGTACTGGACTGACCTTAATTGTTTACTTGAGTCTTACCATTCAGGATTTTCTGTACAAATCAGACTGAACCAACACCAGTGCATTTCTTACAAAGCAAAGCCACTTTGCTGAGAGTATATTTAGTGTGACTTCACACACTGAGTTTCAGTCAGGCCTCTCTCTCTGCACAGGCAGGACTTATCTCAGTGAGGTCCAGGCTCCTTCTACATCCAACAGAAGGAAAAAGTCTTCTGCAGAGTACAGTTCACCTCATCCTTAAGAAGGCGTGCACAAGTATTTCTTCCTTCCCATCTCTTATGTTTGTAGCACCTCTACCTAGTTCAGGATATGCTTATCCTACAGGCATGGAAAGCTACACAGAGTCACAATTTAAAATTCACCCAGACACATCCAAGAAATTCTACTTGCCCACTAGCCTTGTGCCATTAATTTTCTCTATGCAACAGCCTGATATAACAAAGTTCCTCCTGAGAGCCTGAACATACTGGAGTTGATGGGTCACACTCAGCAAAAAAACCTCATGTTAAACTTTAATTATGAATTTTCATAAAAGACCTTAACAATTATGGGTATGTGATATGCAAATACCACTTGTGGTCCAAAACCAAAGCCCCACTAGTAAATAACAAACTACACTATTTGTTCCCACCGAGTCACCCTCTTAATAGACAAACATGAAACATCAACTTGGGCATTTTGGCATTTCAAGCTTACAGAGATGATATATTCAAAACTTAGCAGAATCCTTCCAAGCCACAGGAAGTTTTTAAAAACAATAAATATAAAAACAATAAAGGGTGGGGGGAAATCAGTTTTATTGTAAACATATAATATACTTGCAAAAAGACATGGAAGACTGGAGGATAACTTTGTACATGGGATGTTGGCCTGGTGACCCAGGCTCTATTTCCAGCAAGTAATTACCTATGAAATCCTGGGCAGTGAAACCTACCCATTCACATGGATCTCTGAATGAAAGTGATACACATAAGCTCTAAGTTTTCACTCTGAACTTGTATGGAATCATACTCCAACTTCAGTTATTTATTTATTATCCAGAGGCTATTTCCAAGAGAAGTCCACTCCTCACTCTGTCTAAAATATGGATTGTTCTGATTTCAGAGGGATATCAGCCTTTGGTTGAAAATTCTAATTTCCTTCAAAAAAAGAACATAAATATTGGAAAACTTTTACCTAGACTGTAAGGTTTATGATGCAGGGAGTTTGTTCTGCTCTAAATGCACAAAATAATTCAGACAGTGTCTGAAATCTCAGAAAGTGGTGCACTAAAATACAGTAAATAAAAATACACCACGTTGCACTAGTAAAAGTGACTATAGAAAAACCAGGGTAATGACAACCCCTTGTTTTCAGATGTCACAGATTCCGTCGAGAAAAATTCATTTTCTGGTGAAAAACACAATTTCTTAATAACAACTACCCTAATTATGACATCTGAATTTTTGAACATATTTAATTGTAAATCTTTATCTTTACTCTTCTAGGAGGGTAACTAAGCTGTTTTAGTCTAATAGGGAAACCATCTCCATAAAACTACATATGATGCAAAATACCTTGATTTAAAACCAGACTTACTTTTTCATTAATTTTTCTCATTAATTCCTCAGCCTCTTCATTTGCAGCTCTTGCTTTTTGGCACTGAGCCTCCATTGTCTTCCTAGTTTCCAGACTACATTCAGCTGTTAAAGCCACCATCTTCCTTTCATACTCCTCTTGAATCTCCTTCTCCATTGCAAGAAACTGCTTTTTGAAAACTGAACTTAGCTTCTTCTCCACATGAGGAAAGAGGCTGTGATTTAAGACCATATTCTTCAGCATCATAGCAATCACTTCTTTACATATCTGTGTTCGATAGGCCTCTAGATCAGCATCTGCCCGTGTCAGGCTGGCAACTTCCAAGCTGTACAAAGGTAACCAGGACTGTTACGAATCAAAGATTATAGGAAATTTCTATTAGAAAACAAGATCCTTGTATCCAGAGCATTCAGTCTCTAGATTGTATCTAGATTCACTCAATACTAGGTAATGAAATGGCAGTCAGAGAAGGGCAGGAATATCACAGCATGTGAGTTTATTAATCATGACAGGAATCATTCATTAAACAGCAGGCTAAGTAAACTTCTACTACAGCAACTTTAATGAAGTATGTCCATACTTCCATTTCCATTTCAGACAAAAGAAGAAAATTATTTTCTTTACTAATACTCAAAACATACCCTCAGATAAAAGCCAACATAAATGTCTGACCCTGCCCCCCCCCCCCCCCCCCCCCGCCCCACAAATATCTCTGTTGGGAAGCAGATCAAATGGGCACCTGAACAGACTATAAATTTTACTGACTTTGTAAAATAGTTCTGAACTCACTGACCCATCTAGATTGATACATCACTGTTTCATATTCTTGGCTGGTGTACTCCCTTCTCTGCAGGCAAGAGGGGACAGTTTCAATTATGTGCTGATACAAATAAAATAAAACAGCAGATATCTGTCTCTCATGAACATTAAGAGAGTTCTAGAAAAGAGATTAAAACCAGATGGAAATACAAGAGCTTTTAGAAAATGTGATATATGTCATGTTGCATATATATACACTTCCATTTATGTTCAGAGTTAAATTGGAATTATAATTATTCTAATTTCATATACAATGTAACTACTCTAAATTCTACACCTGAACTCAATTTAACACTGGAAAATTAGGTGGGTTTTGCTCCTGCATGTCAAACTACATAAATACACAACACTGTATTCTTCTGTGTGTGGACCATGTACACATGAATTTCCTTGTGACCTACAAAACATCCTTTTAGGAGCTTAAACCCATTCAATTTTTTGCTTAGGCTAAATTATTGATCTAATTTTTCCACAGACTTAGAATAAATTTCAATTTCATAGCAAAGATCTTGGTAAGATTTGCAATAGGGAATGATACTACATTCATAATCATATAAATGAAAGCATGCAAATCTAGAAACACTTTGCTTTTTTTGTCAAACTTTCCTTTCCTTATGTAAGCAAGTAGAATTTAACTAAAAGTAAACCACTGACATATCATCATTCCCCCGATAACACAAGAGATGTATTCTCCCCATCTAGAAACTGATGGGATGGAATTGTTCTCTTCCAATGACTCAAATACTGGAAGTTTTTGGGAGACCACCTTGAAATGTAATCATCTACCACAGACTGATTTTCTATTGCAATCTCTCCAAAGCACAGAAACACACTGGTGATGGCCATCCTTATCTTGGTGATCTGCTGCAGAGCTTGCTGGTTGGTTAGAGCTATTAAACCTCCTCCATTTTACCCCTTCTTCCTTATATACAGGAACAGAAATTCCTGCTTTGAAGCACCATTGATGCCTTAGGTTTTAACTTTTATATTTTTGTACTGCTAGTGTAACTCTGAAGTTTCCTGTAGCTTGTTAAGTGCTGTTCTCTTATAGTACAATAGACATAACAAGCTCTCTAGCTTGCTCTCCAAGGACACCCAGACCCTCCTAGGCCCAAGAACTGTAAACCTTCAGCTTAGGGAGAGGGGCAAGCTTGGGGAAATTCCATCATTGGCTGAAGTTCTGGTTGAATTTATGATGATCTAAAAGTGTGACGATCTCATGACCTGTCGTCCATTTTAAGATTCACTGAAACGAGACCCTCTGGACCCCAGAGTGTACCTCTGAAGGCCTTTCAAATAAATACCGCATTTATTCCCTTATTCCTGTCTAGTCTCTGTTTCTAGGCAGCCATTTAAGGTATCACCATGCACCTGAAACATTCCTCACAGGAATGTGAAGATCTGGTAAGAGCTAGTATTTGCTGTAATATCCCCAAGACAACACAACCATCCAGCTTCTCTGTCTTGTCTACAGATGGAACTGCAGCTTGAGGTACACAGCTTTCTTGGATAAAAAGCATGCATTCACCTGCATTCATGGTAAATTGCCTCAGGACACTGATCTGCTTCCTCTCCTTTGGGAGAGTCCTCCTTGCTCCAAGACAAGAGGGCAGGAGATGGCAGGATCAAGGTAAATGGATGCTGAAGCAACATAGCAGACAGAGATGTATGTTTTCTCTTAAGTAATTTTGTTTACAGTCCTAGGACTTTTGCTGACACAGCCAGCTAATACCAAGCTGTTTGTGACAACTTGAAAAAAAGAAGTGTTTCAGAGTTGTGTAAATGCACTTAAACAAAAACAAGGATTCAGAGAATGGGAGCTTTATGCTATAACATTTCCCTAATGGCTGTGAGGCAGTGGTAGGTGGCTTCCCTTCATAGATTCACCAATTCATTATTAGCCTGCAAAATCCAAGACACCAGATTTATTTTTCTGTTTTACTTCCTGCTTTAAGGTCAGCAGATCTGATTTAATTGAAGCATATCTGTCTTCTGTGAGAAACATCCCAGTTTTCAAGCATCCCCTAACAAAAAACTAAGCATTTTAATAAATTGTTCCACAAATAATTTCTCTAAAAAATGATAACCTCATCCTCAGCTTGAATTTTACTTGTTACAACTTCCAACTCTCTTTGTTTGCTGGAACAACAGGTTCCTTAGTCATTATTATTCTGTTCTTCAAGCATGCAGTGATAGATGGTAGCCCCAGCATCTACTAACCCTTTCTTACTGAGATGTGAAAGACTGAATTCCTCATCTCTCTCCCTGGAAAATGACACTTCACAGCTGTATCACATGGATACATAGTTCATAACACATAATTTCTTCCTTATCACAAATACTGGGTTTTTAAAATCATGCTTCAAAAAAATTAAGAGTTACTTTTCCACTCTTCTTCAACAGTGATCCCAAGAATGAAAATCAAAATGAAACACCATCAGATCATTTCCTATTATCTTTCCTTCAGTCTTCCCACAGCACTTGTTCCTATTTACTGCAAGTCATTATAGACTCAACCTGATTCCATTTCGAGCAAAATTCCCACGCTCTTTTTCACCCTCAAGGAGAACTGCAGTACCCCAGATACAAATGCCGGAGGAGCAATGATAATAATCA
The DNA here is from genome assembly GCA_013400515.1 of Erpornis zantholeuca. Lineage (NCBI taxonomy): Eukaryota > Metazoa > Chordata > Aves > Passeriformes > Timaliidae > Erpornis > Erpornis zantholeuca. The sequence continues at coordinate 48,952 of VZTN01013654.1, read as the reverse complement.
CCTGAGGCTGGTGTGTCAGAAAGTGAATAATGAGGCTCATCAGATCTCAGGTGTATTCCACCTGCAACTCATACTCTTCATTTCCCTGACAGCACATTGGTGAAGAAGGCAATGAAGGAGAAGTTTATGAATTGTTCTACCAAACCAAGGATATCAGCATAGAGAAAAGAGGTACAAGGCAGGCACGGCTCTCCCATGTCACATCTTTGAAGAGAGCAGCCAGACCATCACCTTTTTTCAATGGCAGTTGAAGAAAGGTTGTGTCTGTAAAAACTTGGAAGTTCCCTTACATGTGATGTGCTCTACTTCTGGTCCATGATCTTCACACAGCAGCCAGCAGAAGTGAGACAAGCTCATCTCACACATCAGAAACCTTGCTTCAAGCTCTTTACTCAAAACAGAGAGGTTGAGGGCACCCCAAGCATGCTGCATCACATGGACAGTCAGTAAAACACAGGAATCTTGTACATATAATAAACCAAATGCTTTGATTTGGTTTCATTCAAGTCCATCAGAAGAATGATGTTTACAATCAATCATATTAAATGTTTCATGGCACACAGGGAAAAAAATTCTAGCTTGACACTCTATGTCTCCCTCAAGCCAAGGTACATTTAATAATTTGCTTTAAATGCTCTGCACTCTGCTTGTTACAGCAATTGATGTTTAAAAGGTCTTGCCCTACTTCCTGAGCATATTTAGCATCAGAAGCATGAAAGCTAATGAAGTACAGGTAGCTGATGGCAACCTATTGATGAAAAAGATGAAAGCTTTTGTTGGACAAAGCATGCTGAGAAAGGATGAGGACAGTACAGAAGGCAGGTGGCACAAAAGGGTGGGGGAAGGAAAGCTGAACAGACACATAGAAAATGAAACTTCAAACAGCAAGTGTATTGCTTTCTCACTCACTTAAAGAGAAAAGAGGATTTAAAAATCTGTCAGAGAGATCTGGAAGGGGAAAATCCCAGATGCCAAACAGCGAAGCAGAGACAGTGCCTGAGCAACTGATGTCCTCCACAGACCTAATGAAAGAATACAGGAAAGCAACTGGGGTCAGAAAAGCAGCTATAGTTAATTCAAAAAACCTCAAAACACACACTACAAAAAAAGGAAACCTCCCATTAACTACCAAGTAATTGTGTCTTTAAGTTTTATTATTCAAATTACAGTCCCACAGAGAGAATTTTTGAACAGGAGTACTAATAGCTGCTGAATTTAACAGTCCTAAAAATAACTAATGGCTTTCAAACACATTTTTAAAACTAATTCTGAGTTTATAAAGATAAGAAACTTCTGTGACACAACTTTCTGAAGTCTAAAAGGGAGAGAAACATTAAGCAAATTCCCAGTGACATTTTCCCATCATAACAGAAAAGCCTGTCATTCTCAGAGGGCTCATCTCTCATCTGCCAATGGAAGCCAATTAGTAGAACACATATTACAAAAGTATCCAGAGGAGACTGGAGCTCCATGGTAGCTGTTTCTGTAAAAGTAATGCTTCAAATACACAACACTCCTGAAAAGGATGTAATTAAGTAATTTAGAGCCATTTGTGGACACTTTGTCTCCACTGTTCCCCCTTCAGCAGTGACTCGGAGCCCCAAGGCAGAGCAACTCCTGATGGAGAGGGGAATGCAAAGAGGGAAGGACAGACAGACAGACAGACAAGAACCCCAGCTCAGCGGCACCACTGTTACAGCCAGAGCAGCACACGTCCTGTACCCACAGGCACAGTGACGATGGGACAGCTGCAGTGAGGGAGAAAATGAGCAGACAAAATCCAGGCATTACAGTCTGTGCTGTCTTGTCACACTTCAGAGGAGACAAGATGGAGAAAGAGTCAGACAAGAAGAATCACAAAGAAACCAGTTCCTGCAGTGCTGCCTTTAGTCACAGTAAGAAAAGAAAGCCAATTCAAGTATAATGGGCATTAGAGATCTTCAGAAGCTAATGATGTGGTTTGTTTCACAAATCATTAATTTATTGAGAGGTTAGAAATACAGTATCAGTAAGTTGAGCTGTGTTTTGGTTTTTCTGGTTTTTTGTCTATTTAGTTTCTTGTTGTGCTTTGTTGGTGTTTTTTTAAAGTACCACATCAATGTGGACCCTCTGTGCAGCCCTATACCTTCCTCCCTTCAACACCTCTCTCCTTTTTTCTTTTCTTTGCATTCCATGCTCTCCTGCAGGGTCCATGTGGAGGCAGATAAACTCACCAGGGCCCTGCCATGGAGCAGAGCATGCTAGAGATAAGGAGAATTGCGTAACTTCCCTACAAGATCCTTTGGAGAAAGCAGCATTTCTTGGTGAGGGTGAGAGAAAACAGGACCGTGATCCTCTGGGAGATTTTATGTAGATCCTTTGTAACCTATTGGCTCCTCACACCCACCCTTGTATTCCTGTAAGAACCCCTCTATCTTCCTCAGACACCAGGGAGCTCTGTCCCTGGTACCCCTTCGCGAGGTGCTGGACAATAAAGCTGCCCTTGCGGAACCACCATATGGACTCCTAGTCTCTCTTCCCCAGTCCGGCCTGGGGCAGCCTTGCGGGAACAAATCACTAAGAGCTGACAGCCTGCTAAGCCAGGCACCCTGCTGTGGCTCCCCAGCGGCTGAGGGAACGCCGCCGACCTCCTGGAAGATGGTCTCCTGCGAGATTCTCTCTCTGGGTCAGTCCCAGCTTCCTGGTTCTGAGCAACGGACCCTAGAGCAGCTCCAGAGGTCCAGTCTCAACAGAGACTATAAACACTTCAGGGCAGGGATTTACACAGCTGCAGCACAAGGCACAGTCCTCTACAGGAGATTCAAACTGTACTAGAATAGAAGCAGAGGCAATGGCATGAGGTCTTAACACCCACCAACAGCTACTGACTGCCCAAGCCCAAATTCTTCAGCCCTCCTGTGCCAAAGTGGGGTGTATTGCCTTTCCATGGTCCCTGCCCGCTGCCAGGCTGTGTTAGCACAGGTCTGCTCTGTGCTACACCAGTAGCTGTAGTGGCCTGTAGCCAGCTCTGAACTAGAGGTGTTCATCCATCAGACCTGTGACACTCACACAGCCAAGTGTGAACTCAGCACAGCTCATGCAGGAGTCCACAGAGAATACAAGACATCACCAAAGTAAATGAAATTGCTAAGAAAGGTACATGAAGATTACCTAAGGATGCTTTTACATGGATGAGTCACAGGTTAAGACAGAATGCTGACAAAACAAAAAACAGGATTCCTGATACACAGCCAAGAAATAATAATTAAATAAAAAAATGAAAAAGATCAATTGAACTAAGAGAACAGAAGCTCTTCAGAAAACAAAGATTCATTAAACCTGCTAGAAAGTCTAAGCATTGGATCTGTTTCACCTGTCAAATTCCTTTAACTCTCCACAGTAATATAAAGAGAGTAAAGGTATTTCAATTCTTACAATTATCTGTTTAGTAAACATTTTAAAAATCCAGCATTTAAGAAACAGAGAACCTCTGCACTGCTTGCAGAAAATAAGAAATATGAAAAATCAGTGATCTTTGGGAAATCAATTTTAAAAATACATCTACCTACAATACTGCTGTTGAAACAGAGTTCAGAAAGTAGTTATTTCACTCTTTCGCTCAGAAAAGCAACTATGCAGAAAGAGTGTATGAACAACTCCCATTCTGCTTTTGGTGAAGTCATCACACATTTCACCACCAATTTCAAAAGCACCAACTTCAGCCTGGATACTAACAAAATCATAAGTATTATTGCTATATGCATTATGCATTAATGCCTGAGGAGCTTCCAACTCTGTTATGATCTACTCCGAATCTTCTGATCTATACAGGCAGGGTGAGCATTCAGATGACAGAAATGGTAGGAGATACCCATCTTCTTTTAAAATTATATGGAATAAAGTAGCAGGAACAGCACTACTCTCAAAAGAAGACTCTCTTCTGGATGAGATAAATTGTTCCACGTAGACGGCAGAAATGACCCTTATAATTCTAAACACTTTGTAGTCAGACAGCATCAAAGAAAAGTGACATTTTTAAGATGAAAAGATATATGTATTCATTAATTTCAAATTATTTGTTTTTTTCAGCTCCTCAGTCTTACAGGCTCCTATCATATATTAAGCATTTGAGCTCTGATGAAAAAAAAGTAGAGTTTACACACTTGTCAAGCTTCTAGCAGCATTCATAACACAGAACTACAAATGCAAAGTTTGGAGTTCATACCATGAGCATTCACTGCATCTTATACCTGTTATAAATACAGTCAACGAGACTGGCTTTCAAAAAACGTTAATGAGAAGTAAGTTGATTGTTAAATGTTATTGTTAATTGTCGTGTACTGTTGCCAATTGTTACACGATCTTGTTAAGGATTTTGTGTTCGAAGGCAGGGAAATTGGTGTTAATGATTGTTATATGTTTGGCATAAGGAGATAAGTGGGAGACTACCATAGGAGGATGACTAACCAGTAAGGGTGCTTCAAGGAGATTGGGCTAGGGAGGAGTTATGATAATCACTAAGGGTATATAAAGTGTAACAATTTATCAGAAGGCGGCGTGCCTCTGGCTGCACCCTGTCTGCAGTCAGGCACCCAGTGCTGTACCCCTCTACCTTGGTTGGATGATTATTATAACTTGTCCCCTATTGTCCCTTTTAATAAACCCTTAAATTTTTAATTCAGTGAGCTTAATTTCTCCCATATTGATGTGATTATTATAGTTATATTCCTGTACTGAACACATTTCACAAAAAGAGAGTACTGAATACACTGTCCCTTCAAAAAATCCCTAATTTAAATTACATTCTTTCCAAGTTATGAAAAATAGAAATTTAGCTCCTCTTATATTTTTTGTACTAACAATGCAACTATTTCTCACCATTTTCTGTGTAGGAATATTCAAGTCTAGGTGCTATGACAACATGATAATTTATACCCCATCCCTGGCAGTTTTTAAAGCCAGGCTAGATAAGGCCTTGAGCAACCTTGTCTGGTGGGAGGTGCCCTTGCTTATGGCTGTGACATTTAGGCAAAACCTTATAAAATGAAGGCTTTGTTGCCTTTGTAAAATCATGGCTCAGGCCTGTTACTTCGGCTGAAGAAGGACTGTGAGAAAAGCCCATGGGAAGAAAAACAATTAGTTTTTACCCATGAAAATGCAGTATCAACAGAAGCAAGAAAATTAAACAATAAAAGGAAAAAAACAGCAACATATCCGCACCTGTTATTTTTCTGAATGCTTATGTTATATGTAACCAACAGTAGTATATTGTAGTTAAAAAATAACCTATTAATCTATTGTAGTAATTTAGCAGCCAATGAATATTTAACACAAATGATAACACACAGAAGTGTATAAAAGGAGGCTGCTTTCTTGAATAAACACTTTTTGGGCCTTGTCTGAGGCACTGTCCGTGTGTGTGACATTGGGTGTCATGGCCGCCCCAACAACGACATCTGGAAGGGAGGGTTGGGACTAGATGATCTCTATGGTCCCTTCCAACCCCTTAACATTCCATGATTCTATGATTCTTCCTTTCCATTTGAATTCGGAGTTTAAAAAAAAAGAACATTTGCTCCATAGCAAATCAAATTGACATGTACAGCAAGAAATTTACATTTAGAAAGAAAAAGTGAACTTCTAAAATCGTGGTAACTTGTTTTCATTTTTCTGTCAAGGTTTTTTGGAGACCGTTTGATCCTGTTCTCTAGTACATTGGCCTCAGTGTCCTCTACCACAGGGAAAAAATCAGCTGCAACGTACACATATTACTTACTCATTTACCAAAAGAACTGGCAGTATGTACTGCGTATCAGCATGCGGGTTCAAATTCACCTAGAGCTTTGACAAACTCAAGGAAGCACAGCTGTACAAAAAGAAGATTAAAAAGAAATGGTGTAGTAGTGAAAAGGCCTTTAAAGAAATTAAGTACCCTTTAACATGTTTGTATCTTTTGAGACTATGAGTATGGTCAAGCTCCATCACATTGGACAAAACCAAATTGCTCAGCTCTCTTCATATTCTCCTCTAGACATATGGAAAAAGAGACCCACAACATTTTGGAACATGGTCTTCTTGTGTGCATGTCAAATATTTAAATCATATAGCCTCCCCTCATTAGTATTCATTCCCCAGAATCCAATATTCAGTAATATACACAGCAAGGAACCTACTGAGAATAAAAGCCAAGCTATTTTGCTGCATAATATACATCAAGGATATGACTTAAGACAAAATTCACAAAATGAGTAACCAAGGAGCATCCTTTTGAAACATTTAAAAGTATGTTTTGTTCTCTAGCCAATCCTCCTGACACTATCTACTGTCTACACTCCAAAGCTGTCCCTGTCCATAAATATTGAACACATGCTCCTGATGTATCTCCTAAATGATTTGGCACTGTCACTTCTTAAAAGACAACACAGATTTATTTTGCAAAGAAAAAACATGTGGCTCTTACTTTTCAAAGTATTTTTCTCATTTGTATCTGAAAGACCAGAACAATTCCAACCATGACAGTCCAATGAAAAGGATGTTATCAATTATGCTGGCAAGCTTGTATGTGTGTCAGGTAGACAAAAATGAAACATACCTGCACCAAAACATGCAGAAGGAATTACCAAGACAGCATACAAGCAAGATGATGTTTGGCTGAACATACCTATCACCCTTTCAATCATTTTTCACAGCAGGAATCACTGAAACTCTGAATACCTTTGTGGTCTATCCACTATTCTCATCCTGGAAACAGGGAAAGACAGCTTAGAAGGTGTAGCAGGTTAGTGAGTGTTCACTAATGGGCATCTACTTTACTCACTGCAACATTCTATGTCTTTAGAGGTAAAGGAAATAAAAAATTAGGAAAGAAAAGCAAGCAAGAAACATATGTATTAACTTCCTAAAAACATTAAAAAATCTTTAGCCCCTGGACACATACAAACTAAGATACAAATCCTGTTTTATAGGTTTAGAAATAAACCCGTTATAAAAATAAACCTTTCCAAAGGTTTGGAAGAATATTTACCTTTCTAATCCACAATGTATCTGAAAATAGTTCAGCAATTTTTTCAGCCTAGCTAGATATTAACTCTCTGAAATAAATTAATACTAAAGCAAGTTTAAAAAAATGTTTGATCCTGTTCTTCTTAATATCCACAAAATTATTTTCAGAGTAAGTCTTCTCAAAGCCTGAGTTGCTATGCAGTTATAAAAGCAAGGACCAATGTGCAATTTACACAGATAAGTGCCCAATTATCAGGAAGAGGCAGAAAATAATAATGCTGTTATTACCCTTTAAGAAAGAAAATTCCATCCATGGTCCTGTGACTTTTCAGCTTCTAAAGATTTTATAGTTGCATAATACTGCCTTTAACCTCACTTACCAGGAGGTAATGGTAAAACTTCATAAACAACATCTGCTCCTCCTCACATCAGACCTTTTTATAAAATTCAGCTGAAGAACAGATGACCTTTAACAGTGGCATGTTTCTGTCAAAAATCCTTTCAATAGTATCAGGAGTGTTTCTGTGCTCTAGCAAGTGGTCCCACCAACCACAGGTACCTGGTACATCTTTCTGGCAGCACTACCAACTGTCACACCTTAGATTCTGATCCAGGTGTTTTCAAAATACACTGCTGAAAAGTAATGCTGGCACTCAGCAGGGNTGAAATCAGAATGTGTTAAGCAATAGTAGAATACTGTCTTTCAGTATTTTCTTGCACACCAAGAAGTTTCCCTTCACCTAGTGAACCACAGAGAGACAAAGCAAGGTGTTTATTTGGATTGGAAAACTTGCATGTCTAAGGCCTACATGGAGTTGTGACTTCTACAGGTGAATCAATATGGAATATGATGACTTTCTGTTTCCACAGATGATTGTTTAAAACAGGTCAAAAACCTAAGATAGTGCAGTAATAAGTGTAAACAGACACTATAAAAAAACAATAAAGAGCAGATACTCAAGACATATTCAAAGGTTTGGATGATAATAAAAATAATAAATGTGATGTAATAGTAGTGAATTCTTACTCTTCTAAAGCCTGAAGCATGTTCCCAGGGTCTTCAAAGGACAGAATATCAATGATTTGGTCACTCAAAATTATATCTTCACTAAAGAGATCAACTGAATTAAACTG